>OY986043.1:51610590-51855590 GCA_963920215.1 Nineta flava | reverse complement strand
GGAATTTTTTTTTGGTCCTTTAATTTTTTCCACTAGTGTATAACGTAGGCAAAAACCCCTTAAACTGGGCCTGTCGCACTACCGTGCTCTAAATATATATACAGTGTCACACAAGGGACTTCATCCGACACCCCTTTTTCGATCGTTAGGCAAAATATAAAGCTATATTTATAAAAATATGTGTCTTGGTTGATTTAAAGAGGAAAATTTATTAAAACGGAAAATGTTCTTGTTCGAAGATTCTTTAAATAAACTAAATATTTTTAACCACTTTCTATTTGCATGACTTCAGCCCTGGTCTCTCCACGGCTAGTGATTTTGATTCGAAAATTTGAATATTTGAAGCAGGTAAGTATTTTTTTTATACGTGTAGTAATAGTCGTTCTATTGTCCAAAGTATAGTCAAAAATTAGTTAAAATAGTTAAAAATTTGCATCATAATTTATTTATTTTTCATCAACTCGTTATTCGACATTAGACGTCACCATCGTATGTTGAATTTCCAATGCTAAACAATCTACTAGTCTCCACCTAGACCATTATACGCTGCTACGGTCTTGGGTCAGAGAGTTGGGTCCTATTAACCATTTAAAAATCGTCCAATGATACCCAATAATAATCTGACTCACGAATAGCAACAGGTTCAAATTTACAGGGGAGTATACGTGTAGTCAATTGCTCATTTTTCTAAATTTGGTTATGCTTACGACATTAAAAGAACATCATAATAAAATAAATGTATCATAAAATCCAAATTTATCATATTTTCTGAATACAAAACAGAAAACGAACCTCTCTAATTGTTTTACCTTTTGCCCGTTGTATAGTATCCACTACTTTCAAGGGACATTTATTTATTTTATTTGTAAATCCGTAGACAAATGAAATCATTTTGATTGATCGTATGTACACATTTTAGGGAAATGTTGAACAGGTTAAGAATTTTCTTTTTTGTCGTTCATAATATTACTCCAGGCCATCAGGGAATGTATATATTATATATTCTCTCTAACGATCCCAAGATACACCACAAGATTCAAAATACTTTGTCATATAAATATTCATTTTGTATTTGGCTGTCATAACTTTAGCATACAACCACAATTTTCAATTCAAATTATTGGATAGCTTGTTTAAAATTAGCTTGCCATTAGACAAAATAAATTAAAACATTTAAATACATAAAATAGTGTCGATATAATATTTTTAATGAAGATTTAATTGAATATGTTAATCAAATGGCAACCAATTATTTGAGATGAAACTTTAATAAAAATATTACCCCAAACATTTTAAACAATCCATCAAAGATACCACTAGTTATAACAAACATAAAAATATGCGTTAGAAGCATAAATCTACTCAAATAAAATAGGGGTGATGGATTTTCTTTCTTCTTACATACAAAATCTGATGTGAAAGTCCCAGGACCTCTGTGTACAAAATTCAAGATGAATATAAAAAAATAGGTTAGTTTTTGATCATAAGTTTTTGGCCGTTTGTGTGCCAAAAAACATGTAATCGGTGTTAGTTAATATTTAGAGGAGGAGATGCTTCAAAAGATCGTTAAAAAGTATGGGAATCCTACATTCGGACTTTGGGACCCGATAATTATAGATGAATGATGGGAGAGGATAGAAGTAAAATATGTAAGCGTGGCTTCTATATCGGATAGAGAGCATTGCGGAGAATAGACAATGAGCATCCTGTACGACTCCCCAGTATACTACACTGCTGGCTCTAGCTTAGGAAAGGGGCAATCAATGACTGGAATTTACGTTATAAACATAAGATAGACAAACTGTACTTACAGAAATCTACTTCATTAAAATAAATCCTGTGCCCTCGTTCTCGAATGCGCGGAATCCCTAGAGAACCTAAAAAGGACAAACTAAGTCCTTCATGTGGGTTCCGTATCACTACGATGTAGAGGGCAACGTTACGATTGACGAACTTACCCGTAGAATAAGTAGAAGACAGACTACATCTGCCCTTAAACACTCGGTAGATAGGTCTATTAATAGAAAGTGAACATTAACAACCGGCTGCAGATAAGCCAAACAAATAATAGCGGGGTATAATGCTGCAAAGTCAACCTAGCTCAGGAACTAGAGCGACATAAACCTTCTAGTTGGAGTTCACTGGCGACTGGTAGACTAAAAAATATATATTCCTCATGGGGTTGCAGGACAATGTTGCAGGACAACGACCTTCTAATGGATTGACACGTCCTTTAATGATATCCTTATAGAGCCAGAATGAAATAGGGGAACCGAATGTAAAATAATTAAAGTGGAACTCTGTTCGGCCATTTCAATTTAATAATAACCAAAAGACTGAAAGAAACGAACGTGGTTAGGTAGACGTAGAAAATTGAGGGGTTCCTAGGTGTTGGATAAAAAAGCCTATACAGAATAAATTTCCAAGCTTAAGCCTCCTCCTCCATTTATACTACTACTAATGTTTAAAGCAGTTGTTTAACTCGCTTTCGAGGAAATTCTGATTAGCTATTTAAGAATCAGGTGCCCATTGTTGCAAAATCTGAAGTGTAACAGTTACATATAAACTTAGAATGTTCTAACACTTTTCGGTCCTGAGGTTTCTTGTTCGAAGGAACGCATCAAAACACACAGACCATATATCTAAAGATGTTTAGACCATATATCTCAACATGTTTCGACGTTCATACTTCTGTCTAAAAATTTGATTAAATGACGCAAAGTTATAAAATGAGTCTTTTGAACTCACACGTAATGTTAATTTAATTTATTTTAAGCTTAATTAAAGTTTTTGCAAAATCTATTTACAATGAAATGTCTGTTATAAATATTTATGTTGTTTATAAGACTAGTTAGTTATTGCTTTTTTCTCTTTTATAAGAAACATGAAGCAATGTTTTTTCTTCGAAATTAATTGTGACACTCTCAGACATATTTTACAATCCAGTTACATTATTTCTTCATAATTTTAACGGAAAATAATATATTAACAGTCTTGCCATTTTTAGATTGTGGATGCAAGACTCAATTTTAACATCGAACAGTTAATACAATGTAGATTCTGTAGATTCATGTAGATTCTATATACAGAGGTAAAGAGGTATATATATATATATATATATATATGTATATATATATATATATATATATATATATATATATATATATATATATATATATATATATATATATATATATATATATATATATAACATAATAATTTTAATAAAAATTCCAAGTATGATATATTTTTCATTTTGTCAATATAATATTCAGTACGCCAAAGACATATGAAAAAAATTTGAATTATAATGTAACATTATGAATTTACATTACTGAAAAAACAATTTAGTCAAGTTTGGGTTACATTTACTCTGTTGGTAGTATGGATTCTGGAGCTAATAGTTCAGGTTGCGTTTCCGTTATTGCCAATGCAGTTCATTATAGAAGTCAACTTCCTCTTATTTTCCAAGAGGCCTGATGCTCTGGGTTACGCACTTCCCATTCATTATTCAGTAGATTTCAATATATATTTATGTTTCAAGGTCTGGAGAATCATTTTCGATAGTTTCTATCGTGACGTCTGCCTGTTCGTAGTTGTAAGTATTTGTAAGTGTAAGTAATTTCTTATCTTAGATAAATTGAAACCTAAACTTGGGATATCTCAAAAACTAATCCTGATGCTGCCTCAGATCGATGCATTTCAGATACACAAATCATTATTGATATTCTGAAAATTGAGTCACATGTATTCTCGAGAAACTTGATAAAAATTTTTTCTGAAGCCTGTGCACTCACAAAAACATACCCAATCACATAGGCTTACACAGCGAAGAGTTATATATGTGCCTTTTAGAGCTGCTATGATCAGTATTTATTAAGTTTTACTTACCAATATCAATAAGCGAATGCACCACTACTTATACCGATACTGATCTCTTTGGAATATAATTTTAATATAATACGAATTTGGTAAAATAATCTATAATGGACGATGAGACTGAGATAGGCTTATTTGAAGACTACTAATATCCTGACTGTTACAATAAAAGTAATCTGATTTTCGGATACTTTTAGTAATATCTGAATATGACTATAGGCTTAAACAGTCTCTAGATTCCTATGGTATCTAGATACATAAATCTACATAAAATCACTGATGATTCGCAAACAAGAAATTCTCGAGACAAGAGCACTACCAATTCTTTGACAGTATTTCGATTTCTTGGTTGTGAAAAAAGTTACCTTGATAAAATAAATGCTAAATAAATAATTTTACGTACATATAATAACACCAGGGACATGCATTATTGGGAGCTTTGGAAAAGTTCACGAGATTTATCAAACTTGCTTGGCAACTAGTGTTAATTAGTCGAAAATATAATATAAACAAAATGTATATAAACAAAATGTCGATGCACTTACACAAATTAATCGCGTTCTGCATATAAAAAAACTAATCTTATTTTATACGAATAAAAGAATAAACGAATAAATATGAATCTAGCAACGGAACTCAAATAAATCTTTATTCAAGAAAAAAAATTCTTTGGATGATCATTTTTCTTCATTTAAGACACACTATATGTTGTCACGTAAGCAGTAGCGTGTACTCAATGACTCCCAACTACCATGATGATGACATGTCACATGTTTTCACTATCATTTATTTAAAAAGGTGTATACGTATGTTATATGTTACACATAATATACACAGTACTATACTTGTAAATATTTTCTACATTTGATACCCCCATCTATACCTCATTTCCCATATCACACATATCAGTTTCACTTCTTGCGCGTATTTCATATTAAGATCTCATAGAGTTGTATTCAAAGTAGAGGTAGGTAGACTGTAAAGGCTGCCCTGGACGGGCTACACTTCGACCATAAGGTCCATTGTGATGCCTTAGGATGTGAGGATGTGTGGGGTGGAAGGAATTTTTGAGTAGACTAGGAATTGGTAGGACATACGGCTGCAGCCGACTATGATAGGAACTATGCCGATATTCATCTTGTCCATACGCCGATAGTTTAGTCAATCAACCGCCCCTTTTTTTATTTTTATAATTGACAAACTGCCAATGTCGGGATTCGAACCCATAACCTCCCAGTTTCCAAGTACTGCATACTGCGCAGACATGACGCCATAGACCGCTCGGCTACTTGGGTGGTCGTATTCAAAAGTAGGTGCAAATTAAAGTAGAGAGAAACAGCTTTTTTTTATGTGGATGTTTGTAGACTTGTTTGTTAGTAGTAATAGTAGCGGATGTCGAAGCCTGGCAAGTAGGCCTGTCGAAGCCTTGCCAGGCCTTTTTTACCGACCCCTAATGGACAAAGAATTAACCTCTAATGTAAGTAGACTTATTCGGACTATTACGAACATTTACAAAATTTTTGAACAAAAAAACCCAAATCGGTCTAGTCGTTCTCAAAAGATACGCTTACGTATCTGTTACGCCAACGAACAGCATTTAATTTTTATTTATATATATATATATATATATATATATATATATATATATATATATATATATATATATATATATATATATATAGATTATTATCGGTATTGTACTTAAATTGCAAATATTTCTGTAAATATTAAGAGTTACAGAAAATATGGTCAGATAATGAATTGTAGTACAATTTATCTACTACAAATTTACTCATTACAAATTTTTTATTTTTCTACTATTAAGAGATAAATTCAAGATTTTATATTTCGCCCTCCTTCAAAGACCCCTTTTCCCATGTCCGAATTTGCCCATTAACCTTTGAAATTAACCTTTCAAATTTCGAAGGTTCGATGAACATTCCAAGAAATTGTTCCGAAATTCCTTCATCGGTAGACAACCAATAGCCACATTTTCTTCGAAAATTCGCTAAACAGGTATAGAACGAAAGTTATGAGTATTTTTAAGTTACGAACAACTTTTTCACAATCAAATACGGTACAAATCCGAAGTCAAAAATACGAAAAAACAAGGATAGTGAGTACATAAAAACAATAAACCATATATAATAACAATAAAACGTACATAATTAAATTTTGTATTATTGAGGAAAGACGCAAAACACAAAAAATATTTTGAAAATTTAAATTATTCCTCAAATAGCTAGAAGTTCACTTTTTTCGACATAATAACTTTTTCATATATTCACATTTGCTCTATTTTTGAGAAAACTTTATAAAAATGAAAAATATTACAATAGATGTAACGTAATGTCAATAACTTTAAACTTAAATGTGATGGTTTCAAGTACCAGCGAGAACGAGAAAGCTCTATCTTCATATACATACGATACAGAATACAGTTGAAAAATCAACGGTACACTTTTTTTATGTTCTTGAAATCAGATCTTTTTTTCAGTTCTCTTATTGTAAAATAAAATAAAGCAATACCTTGTATATCCTGAATTTATGTAAAAAAGTTAAGAATAAAAGTTTATTTAAAAAAAAGAAACATTTTTACTTTTTTGTCCTATCTCTTACGGTATCAAAGATGCACATTTTGCCCAAACATGGTCCGATTTCGCTAATTTATGAACTTCAGCTCCTTACTTTTTAACTCTAGAATACACACCCAAAATTGCAACTCGTTATCTGTTTTCGTTTTTGAGTTATCGTGTTCACGGACAGACGGACGGATATGCGGAAATGGCCTAATTAAGCCATTTTGTCAATACCTATACCAAACATTAATGTCTGCGATCAATATTTACAAGTGTTTCAAAGTCAGGACTAAACTTAATATACTTTGTATATTTACATATACCGGGTATAAAAACCAATGAAATTGTATAAGAAGAAACATTTAAACCATTCTAAAAATTTAGAACTTTTCGCTTAGGAACGTGAAATCGGATAATCAAACCGGTTGTTGATGTATTGTAGCTAAATTTTGAGGCACTAATCATGATGATCGTTGACTGCAGAATCATGACTAGTCATGATGAAGTTTTTGTTGACCCATGCCAACTGATTAAGAGACTTAGAAAAAGGAGACTTAGAAAAATATCTGCTATCATGATAAAATCGAGACGGATTAGCAAATTTAAATGATATTATCTAGACTTCATACGCAAGAAATGAGCAAGATTCTATACACCGAAGGTTTTAGTCACTTTGATGAGGGCTAAAAATTGAAGCCAAGACTTCGTATCTTAGCACATTGATATAAATTACTTTATCCCCTTCGCAGAATGCATGGAAAAATCGCATAAATTATATTATGTGTCCAGAGAATTGCATACTTTTATCAAATAAATTTGGTAATTAATCAAAGCCTACTTATAGTTCTTTAGAGATTTGCTTTCGTTAATTTTTCTGAAAAAAATCTTTACTATTTCAGGACATATTGCGTTAAAAATGGATCTTTTCGTCATAAGATTTATAGGTCTTGATTGATAAACCATTGGACAGCGGATACTAAACAAAATTGTATATATGTAACACTCAAGTATATATATATATATATATATATATATCACTATTAAATTTTCTCGACATGAAATAATATATCATTTTTGCTATGAAATTTATATTTCACTATAAATATTATGAAAAAATTCTCTTATTTTCTTTACATTAAACTCGGCCTTGTGCACTACCGTGGTCTAGATATTTTATTATATATTTTTTGTATATATAAGATATGGCTTATACTTTATATAGTTATATAATTTTTCCAAAGTATAAATGAAATTAGAAATAGAAATTTATATTGGTTGTTAACTATTCTGACATTACAATAGTTTTAAAGTGAAAAAATGTTCAAAAAGTCAGACATCTATGCTTGTGCGATCAAAATTATCAATCTAATGCAAATTAGCTTGTTTAATTCAATAAAAATAGATGGATCTAAATAATTTCAAATCAGTTACTATTAGGACAAATTCCTTGTTCTCCACTCACATCCTCACATCTTTAGGCATCACAATGGACCTTATGGTCGAAGTTTGTCCCGTCCAGGACAGCCTCTACAATTTATCTATCTATCGCCTATTAGGACCAAAATGTTTAAATATCTGGCTCGTATGGACCAATTATTTTCACGATTATTACGACCGCGTAATCCTGAGAAAAGTTGATTGAGATATTTGTCGAAATTATATAAAAAGTGAATTGAAAAGTTTTGAAAAGAGATTTTTTTTTAAATACTGAGAATCGGTTTTTAAGATATTTATCGAAATTAAATAAAAATTGGATAGAAAAGTATTTTAGGTAGTACAATTAATATTGTACCAGTACCGCAAGTATACAATTATTGCCACCTTCAGGAAAAAATAAGGACAAAGATGGAAAACTAGAATTATAGTTATCGTAATGCGTCTGAAGACGTATTTATAATGTAGCTGCTAATCACTTTTAATTAAAATTAGATGAATTTATATGTCCTGAATTATGATGATTTTGAATATAATTGGTTACATAATCATGTTATCTACACGAGAAATACTTTGCGACAGAGAAAAATACTACTTAAGTATGCTAAAGCCCGTTTTTATGCGTGAAAGTTTTCAATCGCAATAAAAATAGTTGATATTACAAAAATTACATTGCTGTTCACGCTAGGAAACTCACTTGAAAGTTATCAATCGCATGTTTTTAAACAGCTGTAATTCCTTTCTTGTTTAATATTTCTTTCTGTGCCAATCGCGCCAGTCACATATCCTGAGAAAAGTTGATTGAGATATTTGTCGAAATTATATAAAAAGTGAATTGAAAAGTTTTGAAAAGAGATTTTTTTTTAAATACTGAGAATCGGTTTTTAAGATATTTATCGAAATTAAATAAAAATCGGATAGAAAGTTATCAATCGCATGTTTTTAAACAGCTGTAATTCCTTTCTTGTTTAATATTTCTTTCTGTGCCAATCGCGCCAGTCACATATCAATATCAACATCAATATCAAAGTAGACCAATCACAAGAAAGGATATACCATACAAAACGCAAACTCTACACTTACATATTTATACCGTACGTGTTAGAAAGCATTGCTAATAGAGAATCAATGATAAACATTATTTACTACACTACGTCTATTAAAATAGATTCAATAGGAAGGAATATTATGTAGTGCATCTATCAATGTCCATATGCAGCGCACCATGATACGATGCACTCTGTTACACCCAAATTCACAGACATTTGTAGAGTGCAGTTTCGGTGGAACAAAGCAGTCCTCATCATGACACACTGTACATAGATAGTGATATGTACATAACTATCTGTGCACAGTGAACCATGATGTGGACTGCTTTGTTCCACCGAAACTGCACTCTACAAATGTCTATGAGTTTTGGTGTAATAGTGTGCACTGTATCATGGTGCGCTGTATATGGACAGCGATAGATACATACATTATTTCCAGATTAGGTATAGTTTAAAAAAATCGCTGTATATAACATTGCATGTAAACTTGCATCAAATAGAATCCTAATCTATTTTGATATAACCAAAAACTTTCATTAAAAAATAATACTGTGTTTGGTCAATAAAACAATCAATTGAAAACTTGCATCCATACTTTCATGTGTAAAAACACTATTAGATGGTGTCGAAACTAATAGCTTACGCTTGGCAACATCAGAGCACAGCATGTGCCATCAAGACAAACAATGATTTTGATTCAAAAAGAACCTAAACTAGGATTGATCTAGACCAAGTGAAAAGTGGTTAAAATAGCATAAGCAACTTAATTAAGAAATAACATATGCAAGTGCACATCTCTTGAATATATTTGAAAATAATTACTTATTAAGAAACTGTAAACTTTTGAAATATGTTAGAGGTATTGATTGATAAGACCTCATTGCAGAGTTTTCGATTTTGTTTTGAAACTTTGGGGATTTTTGGAACTTTTTATCCGGTCGAAGAAATTAATCGTGAACAGACAGTTAAACACACATGAAATCCTTAGAAAAATATAATTTTCATGTAATAGCTGAAACTGACATTTTGGTTCCTTTCAACATATTTTTAAAAAGGGAACATGGAATTTTTAAATTTATCTTTTGAAACTTCTAGTAAGAACGTATAATAATTAAATTTTGTGTTATGTACGAACATGAAAAAGGTTTGAACGTATGAAAAACCTTCAGGCTTAATATATTTACAATTTTGTTGAGAAATATATTACATCGAAAACGTCTGTCGTTATTAGTGGATTGTTTTGGCATTAATGTACAGCAATGTTTAGATATCAAAATGTTACATAATGTTCAGCACGTAGAAAAAATTTAACGATTCTTTTGTGACCACAAAACTAAAGGCAAACTAAATAGCTAAACGTTACATAAATAATTAATTGTTTTAAAACACTTTCAATCGTTCCCATATTGTACAAACAAAATAACGATTTTGTTGTAAAAATAGAAAAAATTCGCAGACTGTAAATCAAAAACTGAATTATGTATTATAAAGATTTAAAGTGGTGTTCCAATAATGTTCTAATTTTTACAGTCGATTTATAGTCAGATACATATAGGTTTTTAGACAATTTTTAAAGAGTCAAAGTTGGTATTTTTCTAACAAATAACGCCGTGAGAGACGAAAGAAACGAGACGAGACGAAAATTAGCATATCTATTTTCGATAAATATTCTACAGACAGGCTATAGTACTCTCTCTATAGATTTTTAATCTGTAAAAATGTACTAACCACGAACAGGAAATCATTTTGAGTGATAAGTCAATACAATACAATAAACATGCTACTATCGTCTCATCTCGTCTCGCGGCATCACTACTCTAAAGAGCAAAAAAATATTTAAAGGATAATTAATAGTAAAAGTTTGGGGGCTTTGTATTGAAAATTTATCCGAGAATAGAATAGAAGAGACAGCTGATCTCGTCTCGTCTCGCAACATCACAAGGAACAATTATTGTTCGCATCATTTTTGAAAAACTTAAATCGACTCGACACAAACCCGTTGAAAAATTTACCACTTTAGACTACTAGTGTCCATTACCAGTCAAGTAGCCGAGCGGTCTAAGGCGTCATGTCTGCGCAGTATGCAGTACTTGGAAACTGGGAGGTTATGGGTTCGAATCCCGACATCGGCAGTCAATAATAAAAATAAAAAAAAGGGGGCGGTTGATTGACTAAATTGTCGGCGTATGAACAAGAACGAAGTAACCGGCTATGCCTGAGAAGGTTTTCTGCAGTTTCCTTCACGAACTACAGATGAATATCGGCATAGTTCCTATCATAGTCGACTGCAGCCGCATATCCTACCAATTCCTAGTCCACTCACAAATTCCTTCCACTCCACTCACATTCTCACATCCTAAGGCATCACAATGGACCTTATGATCGAAGTGTAGCCCGTCCAGGGCAGCCTTTACAATCTACCTCTACTAGTGCCCACTTGTCACAGCCGATTTTCTCTAAAACTATTCCGAATATTAAGCGAAACAAATTTTCTTTCAATACCACCGAACGAAGGCTTATTGAAGCATGTATTTAACAATATATATGATGTATATTTTGCATGCATTTGTAGAGACACAAGCCTAAAAATTTTTGAACCGTTATCCGAAAATAAAATCATTAATCATCTAAATAAAATCATTACCTTTGAGAAATAGGTGTAGATTGAACCAAAATTATCAGGATTGAAAAATTATAGCGCGATGATTTATTTATAAACAAAAAAATTGTTTATTTCTAAGGTAAGGTTTCAAGGAAAAAGTTTTTGGATTAAAAATATTTCTCATAATGTAGGAAACAACAATTGCCGTTACGCATTTTTCAAATTTTCTTTCTCAGAACTATGCAAATATATCTTGTGTGTTTGGCAGATTTTTCAGTTTAAAGAAGGTGGTTAATAATAAATGATATAATTATTTGATTTATTGATATCAGTGTATCTACCCTCACACATCATGTTGATGTTAACTGTTAAAAGTAGAATTTCCTGTAGTAGGCGGTGTTGTATAACGTAACTTTCATGAGTGAAAAACAGCATTCCATATAGAAATTGAGTGGAGGAGCAGCTTATTTGAAATTCACAACGACAAGCACTGACAAATTGAAGCACTCTTCTCAATTCGCAGCATACAAACACACACAAATAATATAAAGGTCCCCTCTGACTAACGTTACTGTCTTCTTCATGTCTGCGTTATGTAGGTATTATATAATAGTATAGACTATAGGTGATGTTTATACCACCACTGTGTTGAAATGCCAGGCATCAACATCACTAACAGTGTGTAAACCACATCTGTATGGTTAAAACTGTTTTTTATAAAAGTACTAGCCAGATTAATGTAAAAATATTCCGGATATTCTAAAATTTTCTGTGATATGATGAGAAGCATACTGAAGTCTATTTTTAAAAAAGATAGAAGGAAAAATAGACTTCAGTATGTTTCTCATCATATCACAGAAAATTTTAGATTCTAACATCGATAAGCACTGTTAGCAAAATTGTAATATGACAAAATAACGACTAACAACATCAATTGTTCGGTCGATACGAACCATGATTTTGATACTGGCTGGTTTTCTGTAACTATTTATACTAAAGACAATTAATTTATACTGAATACAAATTTATACTACTTCAGTAGTTTTTGTGTGATACTCGAACAAACAAACAGACCCTTACAAGAAGTTATTAAACGATAGTCATTATGAAAATTCGCGAATAAATGGCTATTTTTGTTTGACCTCTTCATTTTTTTTTATTGGAAGTTGGATCGTTTGAAGTTTCCTTCTTAATTGGAAATAATATCAGATTAAAATAACTTGCTTTTCACGACACGGAGATCTAGTTTCAATTCGCCGCTCGAAACGAAAATCGGAAAACTTTAAATTTCCCAACACCACCCCCACCCGAAATACCTAAAAAATGGGGAAAATACACCTTCTTCACATGCTAGAAGGTGGTCAAGTGGGTACCTTGCGAGCAGCGTGAGTTTTAAAAATAAATAATTCAATACAAGCACTTATTAATAGATACCACACTAAAAAGAAAAAAAATTTATCGTTTTATATTAAGTTACAATATTTTGATAAATAACAATATTTTGTCAAATTATAATGAATCGTGTTTGAAAATATAGCTGCGACATGAATAGCAAATAAAGGCTGCATATTCACAATATTAGAATATTACATTATTTGAATAAAACTGAAGAGTACGGCAAGTTTTTGTTGTTGTTGTTTTTGGAAATAAATGTAAATTTTTAATATGTCACAATAATGGTTTTCTAGATTCTTTGCAAGAACAAACTTTGGATCCTTAATGCAAGTAAACATCGTTGAATGAGGATGATGTAAGCTTCCTGTAAAGCAAATGTCAATCAAAATGCCACATACTAAATAAATTATAGGTCAAAGATTATATACCTCGGAGACATGTTGTAAAATAAACATTTTAAGCTGCTTATAAATTCTTCTTCGAGTTTATGACACCTTAAAATATTGTCAACTTAAATCGTCAGCAAAATATATAAGTACCTGAATAGGACATATTTGTTAGCTCTACATATCTCTTATATCTCTTATTTTGCAAACGGTACCATAACACTAATACACCGAATTTTAATAACTATTATTAAATATAGTAATTATACTAGATTTTTTCCTAATTAGTTGAAATATTGGTAATTTTAAATATCTATTAATAATTTCAGACAACAAATGTTCGACATCTTTAAAAATATAATAACTATTATATCTTTATAAATTGTTTTTTGTAAACTATGGAAGTGGATCAAAAATGATCTTTCACTATCATTTTTGATGCCATATTACTAGGCCATTAATACAATGGTATCAAAAATGATAGTGAAAGATCATATGCATAGCACTAACATAACATCTAAGGTAGCTCAGTTGGTAGAGCATTGATCTAGAATGCCAGAGGTGGTCGTGGGTTCGATCCCCATCCCTAGATGTGTATGATTTTTCATGTAAAGCATTTGATGTCAAAAAATGGAACTATGATATAATCAAAATCTATTCTTATATGTAGAGAGGTAAATACTATCCACTAAATTGGTTAATTTAATGATAAAAGATGTATTCGTGATGCCTTTTAAAACTACGGGACCGATTTTGATGTTTGAATTATTCTTTTTGTACTGGAAGGTACCGCAATTTTACCGAGTAACACATGCACTATGCAAATTTATTGTTCCATACAGCCGTGCAATTGGTTAAACGGTTCGATATACAAAGTATCTTCAAATATCATACAAACTGTCCATATCATACAAACAAACAACTTTTGTTTCAAACATTTTTCATATAATAAATAGTTTGACAATATTTGATTATGCATTTTGGTATTTTTATACACACTATGTTAAGAGATATAATTTGTATGAAAATTATTTACATATTTAACCCTTATTTTGGATAATGAGTAATGTTTAAAAACAATACTATCTATGGTGCAATTGAGAACTGATGGTGAGGCTTAAAAAACATGTCTGTTTACTGTGTGCAACCAACAGAGTAATCCATTATGAGTTTTTATTTATTTTCTAAATTATGACAGTTTAAAATGTCAATTTTTTAAGTTATAAATTTATTAACCAATAATTTATTTCCAAAATTTTGTTAATGATAGGTATGTATTTCTTAATAAATCTCTAAACTATATTAGAGAGATCTGGGCCGGATATAACATGGGAACGGTCCGAAAACAGTTATAGCATTGGAACGGTTTGGAATTTTGAACTTCAGGTAGTTTTTCAGGAATCGTAGAGAAAATTTACCTAGTGTCATCTCTAATTATTATTTCGCTATCTCCTATAGTCTCCAAACATGTCAACATTTTCTCTTTTATATGTTAAGAAGATAATACTGCACATAAAATTTGGTTTATTGTTTTGCCACCAGACGTCATGACCAAAATGGTTAGTTATATGACGATTACATCTGCATGCATTCGTTCTGGTATTTAATCGACGTTGACAGCTAAAATTACGTATCCATTTATTTGTACTGATATTTTTATATGCATTGATTTATTTGTAATTAGTGATCCATGGTAGCTAATTTGTTTAATTATTTACTGTGAGTATATTAATTGAATTTAAGGCAACTTATAACTATTCACTCGTTTAATAAAGTTTTTAAGAACAAATAAATAACATTTAAGAGTTCTAAAAAGTCGATTGTGTCGGCTTCCGAAGGTGTTCCCAAAAAAGAACCTAATTTTTATTACATTGAATTTTATATTATTATCATATTTTGTGGGAGAGACAACAAAGTTGTCTCACAGATTCTTACTTCAAGTATAAACTTAACACTTCACAACATGTATATTTACAAATTTGTCATTTGCTGAATGCTGAATGCATGCGCTGAATGCATTTCGAAATAATATTTCAAAGTAAAGTTAGTATTTTTAAACAAATTTTATTTGAAAATAGACTGTAGTTTAACAAGAAAAACTGTCTCCAATAATAGTATTACGTTATAAATTAAATTTCACTAAAAAATTTGTAAATTAAATTTCACAAAAAATTTTTTCGATAATCGAATGGATTCAGCATACATCAACTGTAGTACATAACCTTGTTTGTGGCATAAATATAATAAATACATGGATGTACGAGTACATATGTTCATAATACCCAATTGAAACTGGTAAAACTTTCGCCTTGGAAAAGAGACGACTTATACTTTCATATCCTAGAGTAGAGTGTCAACATTCATTTAATTTACCAAACCTGGACTTTGATTTAAAACCACGTATATTTAAGTATAACCACGTATATTAAATTAACTTAGACATTATTCAAGAGCAAATTTAATTTTAAAACGAAAATAAAGAACTGGTGTAAGCAAACTAAAAAACAACGTTGAAGTATATATAATAAACTTCAAATAGAAAAGATCCTTGTCTACTGATAAAAACCAGTGACTCAATTTTCTTTATGGCTCGACGTTCAAAGTTTGTTGCTTCTATTGTTAGTTTTTGTATACAAATATATGATCATGACTGATGGTATCACATAGTGGTGGACACAGATCTACTACATGGTTCTCTTCTCTCAACAAAAATACCTATTAAATATGTAAGTTAGATAAAGTGATATATAACTTAAAAATCAACCAAGTTTATTATTATTATGTATGTAGAATGTAGATTTCCTACATAGTATTCGATACGTTTTACAGTATTCAGTCAAAAGGACTACTGATGAAAATGAAAGAAAATATACTATTCAACAAATACGTATTATATATATATATAATACGCATAAATAAACTTTCCTTCAATGCAGCATTTTTCAATTTACATATCTTTATGCCTATAGAATGGTTACGATATAGAATTCATTTCAAGGTACATGTACGCCCAAAAACTGTTCATGGATAAAAATCTTAAGATAATTCATCTATGCATTTGTTGTCATGAAAAACATTTATTTAACAGTGATAATTAATTTTACCGAATACGAAGAACACGAAGCTTCATGATACCAGTCTAGAACCAAAATAAAACATGATTCCTTAAATAGAGATCATGTGGCACGCTTGTCGGATAATCGCTGGACTCTGCGTGCTACTGTCTGGGAGGCCTTTGCCCAGCTATTATTATTATTATTATTATACTGCCACAATAGTAGCTGAAATTATGATTAATTTCTCTAAAATTAGTTTTGTGTAGCTCCTTTCTGTCATTTAAGTAACAAGCTGGTATATATTTATGACATAAGTGCATTAATAGCATCTCAATTGTATACAATAATTGATAAGTTTAACAAACAAAACGACAAAATCCGACTACGAAAAAAGCAAGTCATATCCACCATGTTGGATTTACGTCACACATTTGACGACACGCGGAACTAAGACGAATTTAACGACACCTAATTTGTCAAAGCATGATAAGTACGCATACATACTACATATACTGCTGAAATAATATAACCTTCCGTAGTCGCATAAATTATATATTTTCGGAATCTCTGAATTAATCTTTTCATTTGATTCCAGACTGAATAAATTTGTGGAATTTGGTTTAAACCTACCATGTAAGTCATATGCGCCATACGGAAAAGGGAGAAACTCTAGGACGAAGCTAACGACGCCCTATTTGTTAAAATATGATACGTTGTTTAGGAGCTACACGGGAACAGATGAAAATACTAACACATTCATAGACTGCTAAACATAAACCTTCTGTAGTCGGGTAAACGTACACTGTAAAATAATCTAGAACTTATTTTTTAATATTTTTTATAAATTATGTTTAAAATAATATTTTCAATCAGCAGTCTAGAAAAACATCTTAACAAGAAAAGTGTACTATTAGTAAAAATACAAAAACTACAAGTAGAAATGATAGCGTCGATACCAAATGTCAATAACATTGAAACTATTTTCATTTAGATGATCACTTCGCAACGAATCTCGAATTCCTCACAGAACACAGTAACTTAAAATACACATATAACAATGATTATACTGAAAATAACATGAAAATTTATATCATACATGCAAACCTACAAACTCTACAAAAATACTACATGCATCACTTTATATGATGTAGAATGAGAGAGAGATATCACCTACCAATGTATAGGATTGTTAACATTTTAGAATGACTATTGCACAAAATACATGTGAGTATTGATTTATGTACCTTCTATATGTACCAAACACATCAGTCAAAATTGTATGGAATATACATAGAGTTGGTTAACTTCGGAAGGTAGTCAAAATCAATTTACCTACATTGGTCAAGTAGTTAGATGTGCTAAAAAAATGCATGCCAATTTATGTTAACAATGGATTGTGAATGATCATGTAAATAGTTGAGTAATTGAATGGGATCGATGGTAAATGACCTTCTTCCATATAATTTTACATAACCGTACACTTATTACTGTAAATAAATAGTTGTTCGCTGTAAACAATTCGCGGTTGAGTACTAAATCAATCCGAATATAGTAGTAATTAAAACAAATCTTCAATTATATTAGAGGACCAAGTTACTTACCAAATGTAAGAAAATGAATCTAAATTTATTGTGTATCTAAATTTGTCTTTAGAAAATTAATGATTAGCCCTCATTTACAAAAAGAAAGAAAACAAGTGAAAATATTAACTAACTGAGGTTGTTGCCTAAATACCCGGTATATCCTGAATTTATGTAACAAAGTTTATAACAAAAGTTGTTTATTTTTAAAAATGGAACATTTTTTGTCATTACATTTTTGTTCTATCTTTTATGGTTTCAAAGATGGACAGTTTTGACCATTTTGCTCAAACATGGTCCGATTTTGCCCATTCACGAACTTGACCTTAATTTTTTTTCTCTAGAACACAAATACAAAACGGACGGACAGTCGGACATGCGGAAATGGTACAAGCATTACAAAGTCGGGAATAAACTAACTATACCCTTGTATATTTACAAATACCGGGTATAAAAATTGGTTAAAATTTATTTCGTTTAAAGTTTTCCTTTATTATGTATTTACGATTTTATAACATATGTCTAGTATGTATTTATAATTTTAAATGTATTACCATGTTAAATTCATTCAAAACACATGTCATAATTTTCTATTTCGGGATAGAAATTTCGGGTTTTCATAATTTTCCTATCGATTTGGGTATTATATCGAACTGTGTGCCAAATATCAGCTTTAATAGATATCGGAAAGTACCACCACCTGGAATTTATATCTTTACTACCAATTTTTTTAGGGCGTGGTCACGTTTTTTAGATTTTTGAATTAAAATATTATTAAAACTATATATATTCCTTAACGATGAGGTTGAAAATGTAGTGTCAAAGAACGCAATCTTTCTATATTCGAAAACTCAGTACTGTAGTTCTTTTAGTTCAAAGTTATAAGAGGATCATTTTGGGTCCAATATTTCTTGTAATAATAGTCAGTACGTATGGTCACGCACATTTAAACTTACGCACCACCGTGCTATAGATATTAGTGATGAAATTTACACTATGTTAGCTGAGATAAATATTGGAATTTCTATGCCTGGTACCAATCATAGATCTTCTAAGCGGATGCTGTAAGGTAATGATATAGAATACAGCACAATCACCTGTAAACAGACATTACACATAAGTGACGCATTAACACACAAGTTCCTCGGCTAATTCAAACATGTACGATGATAAATGTGAGTCTTGAGTTCTAAGACGTCTGTAGCAAAGAAACAACATAAATTATAATAACTTCACTTGCTTACTCAATATCCATAAAATAACAGGGAGGGTTTTTCGATTTGACTTTGTTGCTAGGAAATGCTTATATTTAACAATCAAATAAATCTCTGAGCTGATGGAACTATAGGAAATCAGCAAATGCAAATGTAAACTTTTGCATACAGCAGTATTCGTTTAAAATTGCATGAATGTATTTCTATCTTCGATATTTTAAGAGGTCCTTGTAGATATATTACCTAGTTGATGATAATAGGCCTTACTTTTCTATAGTGTTATCAACAATTTTCACATAGAATTTTATATTATTTTTCGAAGTATTGACGCGTAAAAAGATATGAAAATTTATTATACTTACTTTAATAGATTAGAAATATTGATTTTTTGAATTAAAAGAAATTTTCTTTTACTTTGTTAAGGAAATTTATGTGTCAGGTCGTAAAATATAAATTATGTTGTTTAATACTATTACTTTAATAAGACTGGTAGGCTATAGATTATATTTTTGATTGAAAATACGTAGAAATTCTGTATAAGCTTTTTTCCGTTTAAATGAATAAAGTTTAATGACACATTTATAAAATTTGACTTTCAACAAACGAATTGGATTATTATACCTGGTATATCTAGAGCACGGTAGTGCGCAAGGCCGAGTTTAATATGATCTATATAAGAAAATATTGAATTTAATTCCGACTTTGTAATGCTTGTAACCATTTCCGCATGACTTTTACAAGTAAAAAAAAAATCGTTTTGCAGGAGCTGCGTCAACTTAGCAAATTTTCTCAGAATAAATACATCACTTCTAAAAATAGATCTTAATTAACTTTTATCTTAGTGGCTCCATTGTGTGCAGATTGTGTGGCGAGGAGGAAGAAACATCCAGCCACATAATCTTTGACTGCGAACCTCTGGGTTACAGCAGGAATATACACCCCGAATATATGAACCTTCGGGAGGACCTGATAAGCAAGCTCCAGGCTATTGCCAACATATGGGAGAAGCGAGTCTCGTCAGACTGATATTAATCAATCAATCAAACTTTTATCTTATTAATTTTCATGGCGATCCGTGACCGCGAGTGGCTATAGACACATTTAAAAATAAAAATGTTTTCGTATCTGATATAATTTTAATATATCAAAGGCCAAGTTCGTTATTAAATGGAGTCGATCAAGGGTAAGGGGCGTTTACGGAAAGAAGAAAACACAAAATATTGATTATCCTTCTTAACATTAGAAAAATTGATTTCAATACATTAAAAATATCAAGTGATGATAACTATGGTGATGAATTTTTAATATTCATTATTATGGGTATTGTTTGTAAATTGCAAATATTTACAGAAATAAAGTTGTAGAAAATATTTCCAGATAATGAATTGTAGTAAAACTGATTAACAAGTTTACTCCTTATAAGTTTTTTCTATTTTACTAAGAGAAAAATTCAAGTCTCTAACGCCTCCCCCCCTCACTATTCCCCTTGTACGCTATTGCCCGTTAGCGAATTTAGCCTTTCAAATACAAAAACCACGTCAGAACCAAATTTCAATGCGTATATATAATCGCATACACCTCCACTTCCTTCCACGATTCTCTCTTTCTTCAACAACATCCACTCCGTGGGGGAGGGGTGGATCTCAGACAAGTTTAACTTCAAATTATCTTCAAAAAAGGGTTAACTTTTTTTTTTTGCAATAACTCGGCTCTCTGTCGAGATACGAAAATTGCGATAGGATACTTTTTTTATTACTATTTTTACGCTCTACAATTTAGGTCACATTTATTTTTCACCTACCGTTCATCGTTGTTGAGATATCGAATACGAAAGCAAAAAATTCAGGTAGTGAAACTAAAAAAAGTATCCCATCGCAATTTTCGTATTCTTTTTTCAAGATAGCGGAGAATGCACATAAGAAATCTTGGTCGACAATTTGAAGTTAAGCTTTTCTAAGCTTTTCTTTATATATATATATATATATATATATATATATATATATATATATATATATATATATATATATATATATATATATAAAATTTTAGTGATGGTGATTTTCGTTATCTACTAGGTTAGTTCGATGAACATTTGAACATATTTTTCCGAAACTCCGTTATCGATACAAAACCAATAGCTACATTTCTTTGAAAATTAGCTGATCATCTCAAAAATCTTATATATTTCTTTTTAATATTACTTTCCATCTTTAGGATTACTTCCTTATTAGATTGAATACTCTTAATAGATACATTTGTACAGAAAAACACTTAAAATAACCGCTCTTTCCAAAGAAGATATAGAAGAATACGAACAAAACGGATGAAATAAAACTCATTTCAGATTAAGAAATACCATTAACTTTGTCGATAAATGTACAAAAAGTTATGGACATAGAATTATAATTTTTTCTGTATGTATTTCTTTGAAAATTAGCTGATCATCTCAAAAATCTTATATATTTCTTTTTAATATTACTTTCCATCTTTAGGATTACTTCCTTATTAGATTGAATACTCTTAATAGATACATTTGTACAGAAGAACACTTAAAATAACCGCTCTTTCCAAAGAAGATATAGAAGAATACGAACAAAACGGATGAAATAAAACTCATTTCAGATTAAGAAATACCATTACTTTGTCGATAAATGTACAAAAAGTTATGGACATAGAATTATAATTTTCTCTGTATGTATACCACCTACGTGTTCACAAAAGGAATACAAAAGTTCAAATTTCGTTTGTTTTCCAAGAAACGAAAGAAAAAAAGTTATAGAAAGAGGGAAACATGTTTAACGAACCAAGGCATAACGAAATACGATAACCGAATTTGTTGTTAGTCTGTATATACGATAAAGTTATTACAAAACTAATAACATTTGTTTGTGTGCCAGTTAGTTTGTTACATCCATAGCGCCATCTATTCAAAAATACGTTTCTATTATACCAAAATATAACTGGAAAATGTATTTCTGAAAAGTTTTTGGTTGAAAAATTGGTCTATTTAAAAAGTTCTTGAATTGAAATATATATATTTTTCATAAATCAGTTAATTGAATTGTCAATATTAAATGAAAGTTTTTTGAGTCTGTGCTTTCCAATTACGCCTTAAATCGATTTAAAAATTACATTTGCTTAAATCATAGTCCACGGTAGTGGACAGGCCAAGTTTTTAAGGAGGGCGGGTGGTATAATTTAGCCGGTATATTTTCTTATTAAAAAAATGACCAAATAAACTTACATTGAATATATTTTCCACGGAATTTCGCAGTTTTCTTCAGTTAAATTATTCATGTTCAGTAATTTAAACTACCTTTAAAAAAAACAGGCCGTATCTATTCAATACACATAATACAAAAAATATATAGGACGTTTTATTTTTGAGAACGCCTTCACTTTGATAAGTGTTTATTATTTTATTTATCGGGAATGTTACCGCAAAAATCGGCATTTACATATTTATCCTGACAAAAGTAAGATTATCCTGTATGTTTGTCTCAAAGTATATCGATCCTAAATGGGAAAAATGATAATCTTGTTTTGTCCGCCACTACATTCGCTTACATAGAAGAAAAAGAATTCATAGACTTTTTAAGGACCACTTAAGATCACTTACGGAGAATTGCCAGTAAACATTTTACCCAGCGATCAGTCTTTTTGATATTTTCAAGTTTAATTTTCTACAGTCCTCAATGTAAATCGATTCGAAATAGCGACAAATAAACCAAAATAGTTCTATTTAGTTGTCGCCAAATGAATGGAGTACACTGCGTATGGTCTAGAGCAAGCGTTAATTGAAAATTGTGTATTCAAGGCTGTATCTTGTTATTAAGGATAATTATTTTTGAAACAATCTGTATAATAAGTCGATAATTTTGTACTCGACAACAAGAAACATTGTTCACATTCTGATATCTTTATTTAGAAATAACATTGACAATTTATATGAGTCGGCTATCTTTTTTTACCGACGAAAAGAAGGAGGTACTCAATTCAACCTGTATATTTTTAATTTTATTTTTTATTTACAAATTGTTGAAGTATTAATTGCAACAACGTAGAATTAAAATAGTTCGTTTTAAGTAATTAAAATGATACATGTGTGGCATTTATGAAAATATATTTCTGACCGTACTTTAATTAGTCATTTTTATTCTGATTCGGGTTCTAGGAATCATTATTATTATTTATCGTAAATTTTTTTAAACAAACGAGGGCACAACATTTAAAATACCATAATCTTAAATTCTTAATTGTTTGTTTATTGGTAAACGATGATTTATGTCTGATAGCTATTCGAAAAAATTTAATCACATTGCTATATTTCTATATCAATTATTCTCGCTTTGGTTTATTGACCAAAATCTTTTATTAGCATTGTCAGAATTCCACACGTTATCAAGGGTTAATATTGTCCTAATTTTTAATAAAAAAACATGTATGTATTAGTTATAATGAGAAGATATAGGGTTGAATCTTTCATTAAGTGGCATACACACATGGAACATTGTGCAGCAACATTGTGCAGCAACCTAGTATGTTGCAAATGTGTATAGCTGTTGCAGCAACAAAAAACATGTCCTTGAACGGTTGCAGTAAAAATCAAAATTATTTGATATTTTGTAGGAGGAGTTAAACGTTTCTGTACAAATTGGTCATATTATCTAAAATTTTATGCTTTCCTAATATTTTATTGTGTTGTAATACCTAGATTGTTTACAATTTACATTATATACTTTATTATACTTTATTTTTTGTATTGATTTTAATATATTTTTGTAAAAATTTTTTTTACAAAATACATACAACTAGTTACTAGAGATACATACATATAAATAAACTATACAAATTAAATGAGATAGAGACAAGATGACAAATGATTGAATTTTATGATTAGCGTCATAAAATAATAAAATAATAATTTTATGTTCCATAACTTTGGTTGCACGTCTGAAGAGAAAATATTTTGTAGGCGGAGTTCAATGTTGATGCACAATGTTCTGCGTCTGTTCCATACTTTAAGGAAGTTGGGATTTATAGAGACGCCTGAGATGCGAAGGCTAACTTCAAATTAATGTGTAGAGCATGTTAGTTAAAACAAATTTTACAAAAGAGTCATTGTTAGCGTTGTTACAAGAGAGATTGTTAACAAAGAGTCAAAGACATGGGAAGTTAAAAACATAATATATAAATTTATATTTCATTCTATCTTATTTGATATTTGGTACTAATATCATTTTCATGGTGTGAAGTCTAGCAATGTTGTAATATCAACATACCGAATTTACAGTTGGTACAACTGTTAACTTATAAACTGACAAGCTGAGAAGTGTGAATATATTCGTTTGTTAATGTATATAAATATTTTCGCGCTCATTTCAACGACGTGATTCTCATGTGCAGTGCACATTTTAAAAACAATGTTGTATGTGTTTATACTACAATCGCCGCGGTCAACATATGTTTTTATATATTCATACATTTAAATATTAATTTTAATAAACTGTACACGTGATTCTGATGGCTTTTGGTACATGTCCCCACTAACACTACGTCTATATGTAAATAGAATTTTGAAATTTTCTTATAGCTGTATCAATAATAAACAATAATTATTCATCGCCATTTGGTAAATCTCCATTTAAACCCATGCTAAAGTGCAAAATTTCTTAATTTTTTTCGCAATAACTGTACACACAATTGTGTTTAAACTCAGCACGTGCATGACTAAAGTGTTTATTTTCATCATACATTTTCTTCGAAACTTTCTGATCGTAAACGAATTACGCCCCAACTCACTTAAGCTAAAGGTTTCACCAATTTTGATATAATAACTGTAACGCCTATTTTTGTATTTGTGTGGAATTAAAACCTAATTAGTAGTTAGCATTTAAATTAAATGATAAATTGGCATATTTAGTCAATGGGATCACCAAATTTCTGGGCGAATTTTAAGCCGGAATAATTTAAAATAAAGATAAATGTTACTGCCGCAAGTCATTTTATAAACATTTGTATAAAGCATATTTCTACAATAACCTCAGTTGCTTCTATGATTTTAGTAATCATGTCGCAACCAACTTCGTATGCACGATAACAATTGATGCTCTGGTTTGCAAGAACTCCTATGCCGATAGAATGGGAAAAAAAATTAAATAAATTTGACTCGAGACGACTGACTGGAATGGTACTGACTGCGCGCCCAACGTCGTAATTTTTGTCTAAAAAAATAATAAAAAATAACATTCCAGGTATTCACATGCTCTACAAGTTTAAATATAGATATTTTTTCGATATCTATCACGGGAAAGAAGAAAACAACAAAAAACAAGTTTCACTACCTGAATTTGTTACTTTCTCGTTCGATATCTCAACAACGATGAACGGTAGGTGAAAAATATGTATGACCTAAATATGTATGACCTGAATCGACGGAGAGCCGAGTTATTGCAAAAAAACAAAATTTAACCCATTTAACCCACATAGGAAATCTTGGTCGACAATTTGAAGTTAACCTTTCTAACCCCCCCCCCCCCCCCTGCTCTACAGAATATAAAAAAATCAACTTATTATGACTGGACTATAAGATAATAAATATTAAAATTACAAATAAATTTGAATACAAGTGTAGATACGTATGTATATATGAATATCATAATGAAATAATAATAACGAATTTTTATTTTTGTCTTAATACATGTTACCCTGGTACTCCATATCGTATCTTTATTTTTTTCGGTACCCTGGTTCCCGGATTTGATTCTTTATGCGCACATTAATTTGACAGCGTTGATGTTTTGTATGTATGTCAGTCAACCACGAGTGGTCTTCATTTTGTTTCAATATATCGATTCTATTGGATGTTGTTGAAGAAAGGGTGAATCGTGGAAGGAAGTCGAAGTGTGTGCTATTATCCACCTGGTTGGACTCACCCCGTATATATATATATATATATATATATATATATATATATATATATATATATATCTACAATATTTAATATTCGAAAAACAGAAAAATTTTTAAGAAGTAAAGTTGTACGTATACTATGTTTTACTTGAATTTCGTTTCTTATGACTTTTTCTGTTTTCAGAAATATTGACGGTTTACGATTGAAAATTAAATTTTTTAATATCTTTGTACACGTTAGAGTTTGAAAACTTAATTTCTTACGCATTTCTCGATTGTTCTAATATTAAGAGAGAAATTTTATATTTCGTGTTTTCTTCTTTCTTTATGCCTCCCTTTCCCCTTGACCTATACCATTTATAACTAAAATTGAACTTACAAATACTAAAATCATATCACATACGACATTTCATTTTGATCAGACTAAAATTTTAACCGCTAGAAAGTGATTTATGTATTTTAAGAAAATTCGCTAATGTTGAAGCAGCTCTCGCATAAAGAATTTTTTTTATTTCAAGAATAAAATTTGATTATATAATAATGCGTAAAAATTTGTATTACTTAAAAGGTTTATCTTGTTTGCTATGCCAAATAATAAATTAAAGTTTCATATTAAAGAATAAATACAAATACCGCAAAATTCGTTGATTTTCAATAAATATGAAAATATGGTATGTTTCGTTCAGATAGTCTAAAGTGCCCTATTCGATTGTATTTTTATATGATGATTTTTCATCCTTTCCAATTTTTAAATTTAGAAAATCTGTAAAGGATTAAATTACATTCAAACAACAGTAAGATGATAGTAACGAATATTGATTTTAACTTGGTTTCCCAACGAAATTATTATGTTTCATTTTCATCATAAGCAAAAGCTCGATCGAACAAACAGTGAATAACAAATAAACATTTTTAATCCGACAGTAATCTTGACATTGATATTTATATGAATATTGTAATTTAAACTATAAAAATTATTCCAGTATAAAAACGTATCTATGAATATAATATTATATACCTACCTACGTGTTTTTACCTCTATCTATACATACACTACTACGGTACGAACAGAAGAAACAAATGTAAACGTTGCAATTACGAAGAGAAAAGTGTAGTAACTATTACTATGCCACATACAAATAATCACCATTCACCATAAACAACACTGAACTCCTTTCCATGATTGATGAAAATTTCATCATACACCCGAGCAGAAAATGCCAGATGTTTGCCGGACACTATATCTGGTCCGCATCAGTTACGAGTATTGCAGGCCAGATCGGGCATGCCGGACTGGTACCCGATCAGTTCCTGAACAGGTATCCATATGGCAAGCCCAATGTTAAAGTGTTTGCAATATATTGGGTTTGCCTGACATGGGCCAGACTAGGAACGGATTAAGTTAACGTTAGCTCACAATTGTAGGATATTTTAAAACTTTGTAAAATGAAATTTTTTCAACTTTATTAATATTAAATAAATTTTAATTATTATATTTTTTTAACAAAATAATAAAATTATTTCAAAAGATTTTAAATCATGCCGGACTGGTACCCGATCAGTTCCTGAACAGTTATCCACCTGGCAAGCCCAATTATAAAGTGTTCATATTATATTGGGTTTTGCCTGACATGGGCCAGACTACGAACGGATGAGGATAACCCTAGCTCACAATTGTAGGATATTTTAAAACTTTGTAAAATGAAATTTTTTCAACTTTATTAATATTAAATAAATTTTAATTATTATATTTTTTTAACAAAATAATAAAATTATTTCAAAAGATTTTAAATCATGCCGGACTGGTACCCGATCAGTTCCTGAACAGTTATCCACCTGGCAAGCCCAATTATAAAGTGTTCATATTATATTGGGTTTTGCCTGGCATGGGCCAGACTACGAACGGATGAGGATAACCCTAGCTCACAATTGTAGGATATTTTAAAACTTTGTAAAATGAAATTTTTTCAACTTTATTAATATTAAATAAATTTTAATTATTATATTTTTTTAACAAAATAATAAAATTATTTCAAAAGTTTTAAAATCATGCCGGACTGGTACCCGATCAGTTCCTGAACAGGTATCCATCTGGCAAGCCCAATGTTAAAGTATTCATATTATATAGGGTTTGCCTGACATGGACCAGACTAGGAACGGATTTGGATATTTCTTTTTTTTTGGAGTTGGTTAAAATTTGTGTTGATTTTCTCATTTCTACGGAAACTCTACTTCAAAAAGATAACTATAAAATTATTTTATTTAAGTTTTAATTTTGAAATGTCAATTTTGATTGTCGTTTCCATAGTCACGTTAAGTCAGGACAACGTCTGTCGGGTCAGATAATATATTGAAACAAATATCGAATGGGATTATATCGATAATACCTCAAAAGGAAATTATTGTTCCAACGTCATGGATAGTTTGGAATGAAAAATTGAATCATATGTCTTGGACATATATGTCAGAGCCCTTTACAAATAAAATAAAGTGCCAAAAACGTCATGAAATGGTAAAAAATTGTCACAATATCATGTTGAAATTCATGGAAGCGCTTGTAAGTGATTTATTTTAGTTTTTTTTAGAATTATATTTATGAATAAAGTATAGTATGATGACTTTACATTAAAATTATTAATTAACGCAAATTTTTATAGGTTCTTACGAGCAAGCTGAAATTCGGCTTAAAAAATAAAGGTATAACGTCAGCCAATTAAAACGACGGAAATTGGGACGATCATCGATTATTACGCTTAGAAGAAAGTGAAAAAAATTTATATTGTAAACTAAATTTTGTAATTCATCAATAAAAGATTTAAATTTAATTGAATTAAACTTGTTTTGTTTTTAAATCTATAGAACAACTTAAGATACAGATCTATTTCCAAGCTGGCATGCCTGATCTGGATCTTATCAGGCATGCCAGATCCGTTTCCCAGCTGGCAAGCCTGATCTGGATCTTATCAGGCATGCCAGATCCGTTTCCAAGCCGGCATGCCTGATCTGGATCTTATCAGGTATGCCAGATCCGTTTCTAAGCTCGCATGCCTGATCTGGAGCCTATTAGGCATGCCAGATCCGATTCGAGCCAAGCAGCCAGATATGTTCCAGGTCGGGCATGCCAGATAGGGCCCAGATTAATCGTCTGCGTTACATGACGGATCAGGTACGGATCAGTTGACCAGATCCGGTCCTTGTCAGTTTCAGGTAAAAATTTCTAGTCGGGCAGCATCGCTCCATTAAAAGTTGGTTTTTACCACGAGTAAAAGGAATACGAAGGACGACTGAGAGCACGTTCGGTGCACTCTCGTCTACGTTCGATTCAAATTTCAGCCGCCATTTAAAAAAATGCATCTATCAACCGCTTTAACCATTAATTTTAATACTATAATAACACGATTATAGTGTCATTTATACACGAGTATAATGTCAATTGTCTTATAGTGTCATTACTCATTTGAAAAACAATTATTTTTAATAGTTCAATCAAAAATTACTACTCCGTAACTTTTAATTTAAAAATGTAACTTTTCAGGTATACCAACGTAATTTCTAGCCAAGCTACGTTAACAACGCTGCGAGAAGTGTATTGCCAGGTGAACATGACGAGAAGTGTATTGCCAGGTGAACACTCGGTGAGACGGCCATATTGCACACAGCTCCATTCGCGGTCCTCGCCTTGAGAATGTCTCGCCGAGTACTGCCGACATAAGAATACACATTTGAGTCACGTCATTTGTTTTTATTTCAAGTGAAACTTTTGTTTGAAATTTTTTGTCACAATAAAGAAAAAATGATCACATTTTACATTTGTATTAGGAGAAAATAATGTGACGTGTAATTATTGTTTTTTTTGTATAATTTTGTTATCGTATAATTTTTGATTATTTTCAACTTGTTGAACGTTCTAGTGATGTAAATGACTTAATCATTTAAAAAAACAACCATTGTATTTATTGAAGTGAAACTTCTGTAGTGAGGTATCTGAAATTTTATGTGACGTTAAAGGGGAAATGATTCAACAATGGAGAAAAATAAGAAAGACTTTAAGTGTGAGAAAGGATTGATTTTGATAATTAGTCGATGGGAAATAGATTCATTAACTCGATTGGAAATAGAAAATTTGCATCTTTTTAGCAATAAAAAATATTATATTATATTATAGATTTTCAATTAATATTAGTCGTTTTGAAGTACCAGTTGCTCAACTTCAAGAAGGCTTTTAATATAATATATGGAGAGCGTGTGAGTGTTTGAGACTAAATTTTAATACAAAGTAGATTATATTATATTCTGTTGTATGTATACATAATGCATAGACAATGATGTCTATTACATTTGAGGTTCATTAACAGTAATAGAATATAATATTAGATTACCACATCACATATTCTTATGATATAATATAATATAGTGTACATCAAGAATACAACTTTATATCACATCTATCTATGAGCAATGCTAGGACATACTAAACAAACTCATACTTATGATATTTTACAAGTATATCCACTAAAAACACGCAAAAAAATATTGACAATAAAATTATGGGCAAAAAAACTATTTTAGTAGTATAATGTTTGTATGTTTATTGTTTATTTGTAAAATAATTAAAGCATACGTGTATAAACAATGGCTATGAGGACAAAAGAGATCATGGTAAAGGACCGTTAGAAGTCATGGCGTTAGAGGTCATGATAATAGATCGATATAGTCTTGTTGTGCTAAAGTTAAGGGTGGAAGGGCGCAATTTTGTTCTAATGATCATGTTACAACGATTCAACGATCAGTCTAAGGAATTCGATCGTACTTTGATGCTTTGGAAATTGTACAAAATTGATATTAAAAATACCACAGAGTTTAAACAAATTATAATAGAGAATTATTTAATTCTGATTGGCAAAAAGTAAGACCCCAAGGTAGTATATTTGGCCAATAAATGTTTCAGCACTTTATAATGATTTCCCAAACTATATTATTAATTATCAGAACATTAAAAGTTATGTGTTTCTTTATGCGGTGAATGATGAGTTTTTTAAGTTGCATGGGTTGAATTTCAACAAGTTATTAATTATTAAATTCAAAATCAATAACACTAAAAGCGGGATTGATGTTTTTTTCGGTTTAACAGATAAAATAAATTTTTTGAGTAAAACATTTGACAATAATTCATGGTAGAAAACTCACATTGAGTTGTGAAGCACTAAATTAATAATTAAATAACTGTTTTCAAATAAGAATAATGTAGATCAGAGAAAGAATTGATTTTAATTCTCCATTGCTAATTTTTACTCTAACTTCTACTCGATCATGATGTTGGGGTGATGATTTGGGGTTTCAATGACTACGCAAAAAAATCTCTTCTTCTTCAAAGAGGATTATTAGAGTTATAGTTGGACAGTTTATGATTAATTTGATATTTCATTTATGTACTTGGGATGGTAAAGTTTCGTCTTAAGAATCAAAACTACTTTTATACGAACAAATATGTTAATACAAATCGTCCTACACCACAATAACATAATAATTTCAGTTATAAATATATCGATCGAAACCAAACATTTTGAATACATAACAACTTTGTAAATTGTAAAATAATTATTAGCAGTATAATTGAAAATATTGGAACGAATACATAATCTGTAGATTGATCAATATTCTTTGGAAGAGGCATAGACTAAACTACTAATCGCTTTGAAATTTGTATTAATTTTGAATACATTAACAATATGGTAATGTATACATTGGAGTAATCTGAGTGGATAGCAATTTTAGTTATTAAATTTAAGGTATTTCCAAACTATTATTAGGTTGTCAAGAACTTCACGAAATTCACAATATTAGTAAAAGGAATCCTCAGAAATCAGCTGAATTTTTTTGAGAATTTATCACCATGGCGTTTTTGAGAAAATAGCTATGTTGGAGAAATTTAACATGCATCTTGTTGTCTATGTTTATGTCTATGTATAAACATAGTGAAATACAATGCACGATTCCGACTGTTTTTACTTCGAACTCTCTCAATATACTCACGGTTGCTCTGCAATTCGACACATACTTTCCTCAATTCCTTAGAAATATTTTTCCTTAAAACTTTGGGAGAATGACCATCGTGTTTAAAAGTGCATTTTTTTCATATCCGCAGCAGAAGGTTATTTTTTATGGTTAATTCCGTTGGCATCATGAGTACCGGCGCGCTGTTTGAAAATCGTTTGAAATTATATAGCAGTATATGTATGATGACTAGTATATGTATGATATGTTATGTAACGAACGATATGTTACTGCCGACAACGGACAGTTGTTTTCAACAACGCGTAGGAGTACCAACAGATTTTTTTTACACATATAATTTTTTATATAATTCTTTTCGCGCGGATACCCGATTAGCTTATATAGATTGGAAATACCTTAAACTTGATAATTTGAATTCCTTTTAAAATAAAAATGCATATTCATATTTGAAACCTATATCCCTTTTCAACTGGGTAACTATTCTAACATTTTGAAGGAATTTCTTGAACCAAGTAAATATGTTTTGTTCAAAATATGATACTCTGAGAAAGAAATCCTTGTTTTCATTCAAGAATTTATTTACTTGAAGATACTTATTCAAGTAAACAAATTCTTTAAAAGTAAAGTAAACAAGGATTCCTTTCTCCGAGTATCGTATTTTGAAGAAAACATACTAGGTTCGAGAAATTCCTTCTATCAGTGGAGATATTACAACATATTTATAACTGAAATTATTGTTATTCTGAGCTAAAAACGTATAGTTAATAAAAGATAAGACTTTAGACTAGATAGATCATTTCCTTAAATAAGAGTCAATTTTAGGAAAAATAAAATAACTTATAATGTAATTTTCTATTATAGCTCTTTTCTCAAGACCTTTTTCGGCATGTTAGTTCAGTAATATAACGTTCTACTCTAGATTGGAAAAATCAAGTCACGTTTATTTATGTTAAGTCTCATAAAATTGTCCCTTAGTGATAATTAGATACAATAATTAAGTGCGTTACTTACGATTTAATAGTCGAAAGACTGATTACTATTTCAAAGTTCTTACCTGAAACAATAAAAAGATAATTAGGTTAAAAATAATAATTAAAGGTACAATTACAAAAAATAAAAGGATAAAGCTGAATAATCTCAGCAAAGAATATATATTTCGAATTTGAAACAGTTACATTGGCAGAATAATAAAAATAAGATTTCCATAAAGTAGACTTATTATAAACTAGTTCATATGCCATTGTAACTGCGAATTAGTATTAAGAACTTACCAAGTGCTGAATTATCCATTTGTTTTGGATAAAAAGTATGCCATGACGCCAAATCGCAGAAGTTTAAGCAATATGGTCTCTTTAATTTGTTCTACCCTAATGGTTCACATGGTGGTCACGTTTAAGCATTCGTGCAGGCATCATCTTATCCATTGTAACATTAAAGAACTGCCGCGTCATTTTCAAGGTTACTCTGTTAATCTATTCCTATTCTACGACCTTGGTTTGTTATTTGGTTTGAAATTATTCAAATATTTTATCAGGCTCACTAAAAATAACTATCGCCGATCTCATAGATCCATATCTGAAGTGTAAAGCTTGGGGAAGCTTTAAAACTATATCTTTTAGCAAACTCCTGACTATTGTAAAAATATGGGAGAAACGAATCTCGTCCGATTGAAGTAGAAGGGGAGCACAATGGACCATAAGGTCGAAGTGCAATTCATTTATATACCCCAAGATATAACTATCTATCTATCTATATCTTTTTAGGATATATTTTTTTCAGTACTTTTATTTTATTTTTCTGTGTTTATGTGTGTGGATAGAAATATGCGAGTTTTTTCAATCCGGTTTTCTCACAATTTATTAATCTTCCACTGTAATTAGTAAACGATTGATTAATGGTAATAAAAATCACTTCCTTAAATCTTTCTCTATTGAAATATTAATTTATTAAACTAATTAACATAATAGAATAAATAGTTCATTAAAAAATAATTATAAAAACCTTTGTAAAACAACATCCTTATAGCCTCTACATATAAACGTCCTCTATGTATAGACATAACTGGCAGCGGTAATTTGTTTGGAGTTGTTTATAAATTAATGCAAACAAACAGAAATAAAAACTAGCTAGATTAAAATCCAGAACCTTCTCTTATGATGATGATTTAGATTTCTTCAACAAAGTATTTTAAGAAATGAAAGAGCTTTCACATTGAGAAAGATGATGTTTTCAGTATGTTCAATAAAAACTAACAAAATAACACTTATAAGGAAATAAAAGTGAAAACACAGTCAGACAGATTCCACTTCCGTCGGGGTGTTTTCGACATAAAACGTATTTTGTAAGCAATTATTTTTTCATCCACAAAAACAAATAGATCAAAATGGTTTTTCGTAATCAGTAGATCTGAGTTCATTTTGCGCGATCCAGAAAAATCACAAAGTATAACTTATCTCTAACATTAACTAATCAGTACGTGTGGTCCAATTGTTAAAGGCGCTCTACTCAAAATTGGGATGCTGCTGGTTTAATTCCCAAGACTGACAGTTTGTCAATTAAATTAATTAAAGAAAAAAAAATTCGTTACGCAGGAGCTGCGTCAACTTAGCGAATTTCCTTAGAATACATAAATCACTCTCTAGCGGTCATAATTTAAGTGTGATCAAAATGAAATATAATATCTGATATGACTTTAGTATTTGCAAAAATTAAATTTTTTAATAGCCAAAATAGAACGATGTATAACGATTATAGTTTATAGTTACTATGGAAACGACAATCAAAATGTTTTACAATAAAATATATTTTATGTATTCGTGTCAAACCCAAAATATTAAATATCTCTCCAAATAAACGAAAAATGTAAGAGGAGTAAAGTTGTAGAAAATCAAGTTTGCGACACTTCATTACTTGATCATTTTTTTCAAACTCTAATGTGAACAGAGATATTAGAATTTTAACTTTCAATCTTTAATTGTAAATATTTCTGTAAATATTAGTGTAACAGAAAAATGATAAGAAACAAAATTACAGTAAAACTTAGTACCTACAACTTAACTCCTGATAAATTTTTCGATTTTTCAAATATTAAGATAAAAAAATTTTGTGTTTCCCCCTTCCTCTAAACCCCCTTTCCCCTCGTCCGATTTTATCCATTAACTTGACCTTTAGAATACCAGAAGCGACTCAAATACCAAATTTCATTCCAATCGGAATAAAACTGTGACCGCTAGTGAGCCCACAGACATTTAAAAAAAGTACATATATACATATATATATATATATATATATATATATATATATATATATATATATGTGTGTATATATATATATACATATATACAAATTTTAGCGATAGTGATTTTTAACATCTAATAGGTAGGATCGATGGACATTTGAAGAAAATTTTACAAATTTCCAACATTGGTGCAAAAACAATAACTGCATTTCCTTTGGAGGAAATTCGCTAAAAATTAATGGGGCGGTTAATTGACAATTTCTAGTCGATATACAAATTCCTTATCCTTCAGGGATTCGTAAAAAACGCCTAGAAATATCAACTTGCCAGGTTCCCCTCTCCTCCGATACCACATACTATAACAACATATAACATATAACTACTATTGACGAGTTAATTTTTTCATATCAGTATTTAATTAAATTAATTAATTCAATGACAATGAAATTTGTCGGAGTCTACGCTATAGTCTTCTACAGTTTATCATACGTAACCGAAAGGAATTTGGACAAACATCGTTATTAAATTATCATTAAATTAAATTCATTGGAAATTTTAAGAAAAATTTATGTTAGGATCTAGATAATAATATTATTAGTTATTTGGTGCAAAAATATGCCTTCCTTTAAATAATTAAATATCAAATAAATTATAAATCATCAATAATTATAAATCAAATAAATTTTGTGAATCTATCGCTTAAGTAGTACACTTGACCACTAGAGCTGCAAAAGTTAAGTATAACTTTTATTTAATATTTGTTTATTTGTGTTTACTTTCTTGTCAACATAACGATGTTTGTCCAAATTCCTTTCGGTTACGTATTCAAACTGTAGAAGACTATAAAGGAATTTGGACAAACATCGTTATGTTGACACGAAAGTATTCACAAATAAACAAATATTAAATAAACAAATCACTTCAACAGAAGTAAATACTGTCTAATAAATAAAAAATTAGAATAATATGAAAAAGTTGGCTGTTGGATCAAAATCGTCTTTGGTGTAGAGGAAGCATACTGGACTGGTTATCCAGAGGCCCGAGGTTCGATTCCTGATTGACGAGTTAATTTTTTCATATCAGTATTTAATTTAATTAATAAATTCAATGACAATGAAATTTGTCGGAGTATACGCTATAGTCTTCTACAGTTTGTCATACGTAACCGAAAAGAATTTGGACAAACATCGTTATGTTGACACGAAAGTATACACAAATAAACAAATATTAAATAAACAAATCACTTCAACAGAAGTAAATACTGTCTAATAAATAAAAAATTAGAATAATATGAAAAAGTTGGCTGTCGCATCACAATCGTCTTTAGTGTTGAAGAAGCATAGTGGACTAGTTATCCAGAGGCCCGAGGTTCGATTCCTGGTTGACGAGTTAATTTTTTCATATCAGTATTTTATTAAATTAATATAACTACTATGTTACATACACAGTATAATCTATATATAGAGGTAAAAAAAAACTGCCTAATGGATAATTTAGAATAATTATTCAAACTTGAAACTAAATATAACATTGATCAAGTGTTTTAACACTAACAATGATTTAAAAATATGATTGACAGCATCCAAACACTGATTGATTGTTATACATAATATTAAAATGTATAATACGTGTCTTGTATAATATTAAAGTAGTTTTTGTATAATATTAACATTAATCAGAATAATGAATTAATAAAATAATAACAAAAATCATACCGATAAGAAAATATTAATTCACACGTTGTATCAACAATGAACGAAGTAATTTAAGAGATTTAGCCTAGTGTAATAACACGCAAAACGCTGCAAATAAGTTACACAATAGTTTTTTTTTTTAAATATCAACCTCAATACGGATTTCTTGTTTGTTGTTTGGAATTGTTTTTTATCCTTTAGAAATCTGTAAAACGTTGAGGACCTTATAAACCCCAATTAAAAGTCTAAACGTGTTCGAAGTAAAAGTGTACTTTCAAAATATCCAAAACGAAAATATTGACACACAAATAAACGGTGTATTTCAACTCTTAAGGTGCATTTTCATGCTGACGCTTGACGCTGGTTTCTAACGTCAAATTCGGCCTCGTGATGTGAAATTAACATGCGCTCCATCTCGAAATAATTGTAGCGAAAAATTACAGCGTCTAGCGTCAAATTAGACATCAGTATCACTAGACTTTATTGGTTACGTATGTAATGTTATTTTTTCACTCGCTATATTTATAAAATCACAAAGTAACAGCTGATTATTGTTTTGAAAAGATCAATTGTTATCGCTGCAATTGTTCGAGTTATTACATTGACGCTAATATAACCCGACAGAAAAGGTAAACTAAATTTAGCTTTATGGCTACATTTTTTCTAGATGGCGCGCATGTTAAATTCTCATAACGTGGTCGAATTTGATGCTAGAAACCAGCGTCAGCATGAAAAAGCACCTTTTAGAAATATGCAACCTTAATAAATTTCTAGCCGTTCATAAAATAACTCCCGTTCATAAAAATTGAACTAGTTGAAACAATCTAAGTGTTCCTGTATGTAATATTATACAAATGTTTAGCAATACGAGTGTATACGCTTAAAATGTACTGGTTCAAGTTTTATGAATGGGAGTGTATATTTTACACTGAGATTTATCTCAGACATGCTCATCTAATTTAAAATAAGACTGCATCACGCTTTGCGTCGGTAGTGGCATTGTTGATTCACTTGTCAAACAGATTATCCAAGGCGAAACACTCAAACAATAATATAAATTGTTGGAATAAATATAAAAAATTCGTTACGCAAGAGCTGCTTCAACTTAGCGAATTTCCTTAAAATATATAAATCACTTTCTAGCGGTCACAATTTTAGTCTGATCAAAATGAAATGTCGTATTTGAATATAATAATTGCAAGGCTAATTTTATTAATAAATGACATACATAGGGGAAATGGGGGCATAAAGAAAGAAGAAAACACAAAATATCTCTCTTAATATTAGAGCAATCAAAAAATGCGTAAGGAATAAAATTGTAGAAAATAATGTTTGCTACAATTCATCACCTTATCATTTTTGCTCAAACTCGAATGTGTATAGAGATAGTGAGGAATTTATTTTTCAATCTTAAACCGTCAATATTTCTGTAAATATTAGGGTAACAGAAAAAATGATAAGAAATGATAATTTTACTGTAATTTACTATTACAGTAAAACTTAGTACCTACAACTTTACTTCTTATAAATTTTTCGATTTTTCGAATATTAAGGGAGATATGTCAAATTTTGTGTTTCCCCCTCCCTCTAAACCCCCCCTTGTTCGATTTTACCCATTAACGAATTTGACCTTTTGAATACCAAAAGCGCCTCAAATACCAAATTTCATTCCGATAAAATGAAAACTGTGACCGCTAGAGTGATTATAGACACATATATATATATATATATATATATATATATATATATATATATATATGTATATATATATATATATATATGTCCATAGATATATATATATAAATTTTGCAGATGGTGATTTTTGACATCTACTAGGTAGGATCGATGGTCATTTGAAGAAATTTTTGCGAAATTTTGACTTCGGTACGGGACCAATAGCTCTATTTCCTTTCAAGAAATTCGCTAATATTTCCTTTCAGGAAATTCGCTAAAAACACATATAATAACCGTCTAGACACGTTGTGATTTATTTACAACCAGAAATGCTAAACAAAACCAGCATTGATTATTTCGGATGTGGCTGCAGATGCTAAAACTAATGCGGAAGTTCCGAGATTGCGGATGCTGACGCGAATATCCGCAACATCCCTGTTCCAAACATTTATGCCTGCGATCAATATTTTGAAGCGTAAAGCCGAGACTAATAATGTAATAGCAAAGCGGGTGGTGAAGAAATTTATTTCTTCAATTCACAAAATTTTTATCTTTTGTCTCCAAAGCTGTAATCCCACATTGAATAAACACGCCATAAATCCTGAAGAAATTACGAAGATTATAGATTTTGAATATATTTTATCGTTCTAAAATGGTAGATTCAAATTGGTCTTTAAATTTGTATTAAGCTTGTGGTCCGGATTCTAGCTGGTAAGAATTTCATGATGGCCGAATAAAAATGAATCTATGAGGGCAGCATAAATTTGCCCATAAAATAATCCCCATAAACTAATTGAATCAGATCTGAAAAAGAATTGGATGACAAGGATCGTAAGCCAAAACACTGTAAAAATTCCATGCCATGGTAGAAAACAGAAAATTTTTAATATCTCCGAAACTGTTGGATTACATTAGTTGAAACTTTATATTATTGAAAAAAATTGGTGGAAATTCGTAGACTGTTTGGAGTCTCAATGGTAAAAATTTGTTTGCGATCTGACCAGAATTTATTAAGTTGGTGTGTATAAGTAGCTCAAATGAGAATAGAAAAATTGGATCGACTCGGAAAAACGATTGGATAATCCAGACCTTATACCTAGCTGATAGTTCAAAAGCATCCCATTTGGAAAATAGATTTTGAATAATGAATGTTGCACAGTTTATTGTTGTTCGCTAATATATTCTAGGCGGACCAAACTGGTCCGCCCAAAAACTATTGAATAAAATTGTTTAAGCTTTTGTTGAAAGTTTGATGTTAGCATCTAGACGATAAGAAATTTTTCCTTTTAACGGGGTGCAAAGGGATTGCAAAAAATCGGTAACCCTCTTAAAATAATTCGAAGCTAATATAGTTTTTCAAATTATTAACACGTTTGAAGCCCGTTTTTTTTTTCAAATATTAAATTAAATTCATTGGAAATTTTAAGAAAAATTTATGTTAGAATCTAGATAATAATATTATTAGTTATTTGGTGCAAAAATATGCCTTCCTTTAAATAATTATATATCAAATAAATTATAAATCATCAATAATTATAAATCAAATAAATTTTGTGAATCTATCGCTTAAGTAGTACACTTGACCACTAGAGCTGCTAAAGTTAAGTATAACTTTTATTTAATATTTGTTTATTTGTGTTTACTTTCGTGTCAACATAACGATGTTTGTCCAAATTCCTTTCGGTTACGTATGACAAACTGTAGAAGACTATAAAGGAATTTGGACAAACATCGTTATGTTGACACGAAAGTATACACAAATAAACAAATATTAAATAAACAAATCACTTCAACAGAAGTAAATACTGTCTAATAAATAAAAAATTAGAATAATATGAAAAAGTTGGCTGTTGCATCACAATCGTCTTTGGTGTAGAGGAAGCATACTGGACTGGTTATCCAGAAGCCCGAGGTTCGATTCCTGGTTGACGAGTTAATTTTTTTATATCAGTATTTAATTTAATTAATAACAACTTTTATCATTTAATGAAGCATTTTCGAAAACCGCATCAATAAGGCACAAATCAATTATAAAATTTAAAAAACTAACATCAACTTTTGACGCCCATTGTCTCAACAAATAATTTGAATATTCATATAATTATTCAATTCATATGATAGTTTTATTATTATAATCATTATAATTAGCTTTGATTAATATCATCGTATATAAAATATTTATTTTCCATGCATATAACCTGATTATTTCTCCAAACTATATTTAAAATTTCTATAAATATGACTAATGGGAAAATGGGAAACTCGTTGTAAAATCAACGATACTATATTATGGATCTTGTGGTGTGCTCGCTTCTAGATCTTGGAATATATCTAGACATCTACATCGAATGTACTAAGTTATCTGACTTTAAACCAATATTTATTTATAGCCTCGATATTTAATAATCCAATACAAGTTTGTTGGGTCCTAAGTTACGAGGTGTAACTTACGAACATAAGCAATACATCTAGATATTGAAATCCAAGATCTAGAATTCTCAAATGTTTTATATTTTAGAGATAATATCTTTTTATCCCGTAGAGTCCCGCCTTAAAAACATTTCATTAACCTCTTTCGGATTAGATCTACCTCCGTACAAAAATTCAGCTTCCTATCTAATTGTTATAACCGGTACATAATAATTACCTGGTTGACGAGTTAATTTTTTCATATCAGTACTTAATTAAAAATTCAATGACAATGACATTTGTCTAAATAGTATACGCTAAAGTCTTCTACAGTTTGTCTTACGTAGCTGAAAGGAATTTGGACAAACATCGTGTTGTTGACGCTTAAATATACACAAATAAATATATAGGAATAATAACTTCGACAGAAGTAATACTGTCTAAATAAATAAAAATAAGAATGATATGAAAAAGTTGGCTGTTACCTCACAGTCGTCTTTGGAGTAGCGGAAGCATACTGGACTAGACATCTAGAGGCCCGAGGTTCGTTTCCTGGTTGACGAGTTAATTTTTTCATATCAGTACTTAATTAAAAATTACCGGGGTATTATAAGTTTTATCCCGACCTTGTACTGGTGGAAAATATTGATCGCAGAGAAAAAGGTATAGTATAGGTGTTCATAAAATGACCTAATTAGTTCATTTTCACATGTCCGTCTGCCTACCTGCCTGTGGACACGATAATTCAAAAAATGAAAAATGATAATGAGCTATTATATGTGTGTTCTACAGCTAAAAATTAAAGTCATGTAGGCAAATAGGCAAAATGGGACCGGGCATCCACCACTACGATGGGGGGAGGGGGTACATCAATCTTTGAAACTGTAAGCGATAGAAAAAAAATTTTCCTTTTTTTAAATATATACAAGTTTTTTATTGAAACTTTATTTTCATAAAGCTAGTATGTGTCGGATATTTAGGCAATAAACTCATTTAATTGCTATTTTTACTCTTTGTTGTAATATACTTTTGACGTCAAGTATTGAAAAGAGAACAGAGTATTTCGTATATTGAAGAAAATTATACATAATTGGAATGTAATTTTCCATCAGTTGATAAATAATCTATCGATACAGTGATACATGATACAACGACTGGGCTGTATCGTGTATGAATCGAAATACGATAGGTGATCAAGAACAAAGATGGTGTCTGCCATATCGATAAAGAAAATTACGAAAAAAAAGGAAAATTTAACGATGATTTAAACAAATTCTTATAGTTTTCGCTGTAAATGAGAGAAATTTGAAAAAAGTAGCTAAAGTTATATGACCAACATTCATAAGCCAATATTATTATTCTTAAGGATAACATAATTCTAATTCAATTGTTTTTCAGATATTTTTTTAGGATTTTTATACAAAAATATACGAGTATATTATCAATGGACATATAGGAATAAAAACAGATTTATGAGCCTGTAGTTTATAGGTATGTATTATTATATTGCTGCTATACAACTGCTGTTAAGTATATAAGGATTTCTGACTGAATGACTCGTTACTATAGTAACGTCGCGATGTTTGGCGCCGGCCTAAGTGACGCCATAAACAATTCAGTGCAAAACATCACCATATTTATACATTGAGATAGTACCATTTATACATACGGAGCTATAGAGTTATGATAAAACTGGGTTCAATGTAACATATGCCCATAATATATGACGAAATTTTAGAGTTTTCGATTTCCTCTTTGTTAAAACAATTGACAATGGTAAATTATTTCATAATGTCGGTTTTAAAGGATATCTTTATATTTTTTCAGAACGTTCAATGTTCAACGTTGGTAATTTCCTTAGAACACCTATTTAGTCTCCAGAAATACCGAGCTCGCTTAAAATTATTCTAAACGTTTATATTACATAGCTCCAGAGACATCTTATTAATCCTTTTGAGTAATTAAAATATATCGTTTCAAACTCAAAAGTTATAGTACTTACACCTGGAAGTATTCGTGTTCTAGTCATTATCACATTCTCCTAACATTCGCAAAGTCAACTGTAGACGGATTGGTCGTCAATGATCGTGGGTTCGATTCCCATCCTAGATGTATATGATTTTTCATATGAAGTGTTTGATGTCAAAGAATGTTAACAATGTTCAGACATATTAGTTAAATGTGAACTTAAAGTAAACGTTAGTCGCTACTTCCGTTGGTATAATAAAACCAAAAGGCAACCATACTCACAATCGCTAAATAGATGCTAGTTTAAACTTTCTGCATATTCGTTGTGAAAACAATAAACCTATTATTTCTAATGGGCCCATATGAATTTAGAATCCACTTACGCCTTTTTAAATTTAATAGTCTTGAAGGGTCATGTTTTCTAAGCCTAACAGACAACAATCTTAAAAATGTCAAATGCACTTTGAAATAAGTTTTAGCTCGATGCAAAATGTTAAATTCTTACATCTTAAAGTATTTGTGATGTTTTTACTCGGATGGAGTACAGCAGACTAGACACTGCCCCACCAGAATACATCATTCTATTTTCATAATTTAAAGTTTAATCACCCCTAGAATCATACATGTCTAGTCACCTTCAATATGTTCTATTTTCGTGATTGAATTGTTGTTAGTATATAAGAGCTCTCAATTTTGCCTTCAGTAAAAATTACAAATAAGATGTGTCAATTATGTGAGAAAATTGTTAGCAAAAGTTTCATTTTGTCATTAATGAATTGATTAGAGCTCAAAAAATTATCTTCAAAGACTATTAAAGGGTGTGGCATTTTATCATCTCATGACAATTTTATAAAATATCGACATTCAAATTCGTACCGATAATTGAAATTATTAATATACCATAACAAATTCGACTGACGAGCAATAATACATGTATCGCAGTTAAAATAACGAATGTATTCGCGACAAATTATAATTAATAATGAAAAATATACAGCATTGAAAAGAATATACCCATGTCATAAAATATTATATGATATATATATAGACGAATTTGCATATTTAATTTCAGTGTGAAAATGAACCACTAAAAATAATTTTGTTGGGAATTGGTGTGTTGTTTTCATATTAACAAGTTTTTTAAATTAAAACACCAGTATATTTTCCCATTCGCAATACAAAACACTCTCGTACACTATAAACTAATTTAATATGCATTTCATGTACGCGAATATGAGTGAAATGTATATATAACTTAAATATGACTCTGTCTAACTATTGTACAGTGTATTCCATCAAGATGTGGTTATGAATTATGGTAAATATTATACTCATGAAACAATGTGTTTATAAACATTATATTATCGAATGATAATTAGTGAGAACTCTAGGTTTTTGAAATAAAATTTCAAACTCGCCCCCTTTACCTAGATCAGTTTTTTGTATTATAAATACGTATTTCGACTACAATGTAGTCATCATCAGTATAAATTAGCTAGTCGTACTTTACTCTTTGACAATTAGAAATAGATATAAAGTCGAGATCAATGGACAAAAATAAAAATAAATAGAAAATTAACTAGATTAAAATATACTAGATTTAAAATATAATAAATTTTAAATTATATTGAAATTACTCTTGTGAAAATTTCCTTCATTCACATTTATTCCTGTTAATTTTACTCTTATTAAAATTACTCTTATATTGTCGCAGGATATGTTACTTGTTACTAATTTGGTGACAGTTTCACGGAATATGTTTCATAGAATCGTAAGAAATTTATACCAAATGACCTATTTAGTAAAACTAAAGGAAATTTTTACAACATGTTCATATGGATATTAGTGATAATTTTAGTGGAAATTTGGTTACAATCTGAGGACTGCGAAGTGTGTTTATTCACAGTCAAATTTTTTTACATAAAACTGGATAAATATGCTTTACGTTTCTTTCAAAACAAATATTTTATTAACATGCCATTAATAATCAGTCCGAGTGGTCGAGCTGTTAAAAACGCTCTGCTCAGAACTGAAAGGCTGCTGGTTCGATTCCCAACGGGTGCAGTTTGATGTTTAAATTAATTTAGTTTAAAAAAAGTAATGGGGTGGTTAAATGACCAAACTGTTGGCGGATATACAAGAACGAAAGTAGCCGGATATGCTTGTGAAAGTTTCTATCACGAAATCGGTATAGATCCTATCACGGTCGGCTGCAATCGCACAACCTACCAACTTCTAGTCTGCATTCAAATTCATTGTCCTTAAGAAGTCGGTAAAAAAGGTCTAGAAAGGCCTACCTGCCAGGCTCCCCTCGGCTACTGCTAGTTACTACTAAGTTGCACTTTAAAAATAAATATATATTTTTTGAGCATTTTTCAAAAAGCCGTAAATATAAATATGATTACATACTTAAACTAGCTGTTTCCCGCGATTTCGGCCGCATTTATATGAAAGCTAAATATCAATGTATTGAAAATAATAATAATAATCAAGCTTATTCTTCTAATAACAGCTAGTGTTGATAAATTAAATTAATTAAATAAAAACCAATTTAAATAATAAATTATTTAATAAAAACAACCTATGGATATCTATATCTATTGAATATATTTTTTCTTCCGATTTACTTTACAAATATCAATATTTAAAGCTAACTAAGAATTGTAGCGTAATGTTACATAGCCTATAGCCTTCCTCATGTATGTGGCTAAAATACACAAAAATAATTTTTCATATCGGACGGGCAGTTCCAGAGATTAGCGCGTTCAAACAAACAAAAAAACTCTTCAGCTTTATTATATTAAGTATAGATAATAAATAGTCACCGTCAATAATCAAATTACCTTCTATTGATATAATACAATCTACTGTAGGTATAATTGGTCCCTTAAGTGGTGCTCCTTTTTCAAATTTTTGCAGTCCATTTGTGCCGAATCAATTTAGTTTAGTATTTGCTAGAATGCGGCGTAATTGAAAGCAATATCCTAAGTTTAATGCAAATTAACAAAATTTGTTGATTGAAAGTGATGATCACTTGAACACAAATTATGTTTTATATTGAAAAAAAAAATTAATTTGTTATAATCATTATTTTATTTTATGACATTTTTCGGGACGTACCGAATTACGAAAAAATTCCCTATCACTATGAGCTACGAGTTGAGTTGGCAAATCTCTCTATACTATCTGTCTACATGAATACATGATATTTGCTTATGTAATAACTTTATATGCTTACAATAAGTAACTGCTTAGGTTTGCTAACTTTATAAACCATTCACAATAGAACATGTCACAATCGAGGTGTTATTTTATACTGATTAGTAATAGTTTATTCTATTTATTTACTTAAGTATAAACACACAATTTACCAAAATTTATTTGTTTTGATAACGTGTAATTCGGTAATAATAACATAAATTCTACCTCGTCGCGTATTGTTTCAACAAAATCAATTTCATTACTTCTATGTGTAGGTATTTAGTCTCCGGGCGTAGTGGGGTTAACTATTTTATTTTTTACAGTACGCTTTGTTTTATGCAAATGTAATACGTTGGATCCATTCCCGAATTCCGAAAAATACTAAAAATTCCACTTTCACAGAGATCAATGTTCGAAAATAAAAAGAGCATCCAGAGAGCGTATTACATACCACGTTTTGGTTTTGGAAAATTTAAAAAGTAACCGTGAGGGATGAGGATTTCAGATTTCAACTTTCCTCGTATTTGAAGTAACACCTTGTACAAACTAATATAAATCTTTCTCTTTTTTTCTCTTTTTTTTTTTTTTAAATATTACAATCATGAAATGAAGTAAAAAGATTAAGTGACAATTCTTTATATATTATTTCAATGTAGAGCATTGCCATACCAAAACCATATGAAGTGTAAGTTTTTATGAAAACAAAATGAAATATTTTTCATTTTAAAAACACTTTATGAAAATATTCTTCTCTTCTTAATTAAAAAGTACAGTGTATTTTCCTTGAATATTTGCATATTCTCTAATGTTTAAATTTTATCTTGTCAGTTCTAAGTAAATGAGTAGTCATTTGCACTTTATTAAAGTTGAAAAGGTTTTAATTAAATTATGAAATGAAATATCGACATTTTTTTCTTGTTTTGTGCCATCACAACAAAATAGTCTTCTACAGCGAGGAAAGGCTTGTTCCTTATATCATGATTTAAATATTGTACAAGAAAGGTGATAAGTCACGGTGATGAGCTTGTTGATTAGTATCTGACAGATCTCTTAGAAATGTTAAACTAATTGCGAACATGCCTTTTTTTTTAAATTAAAGTTAGTAATGCCTTTTTTAAATTAAAATAAGTTTTTACCACATTTTAAAATTTTATTTGAAGTCTGTTATTAAATTTATTTGGTCTCATTTAAGGGCTAAATGATAAATGTAACATTGGAGGTAAAATTAACATTTAAAAAAAATAACCGACTTCAAAAATGAAATGATAAATTACTACTAAGGCAATGATAAATTGAAATGAAATATTGGTACACCTAATTTCAGTAACGAATACCTTAATTATGGGATATAGACACGGGTTGTAGAATGAAAATAAACGTCTCCAACAGATATCATGAAGAAAAAGTAGCTTTCCCTTTAAAGTACATGTTTTTAATACGGTTATTTTTATTTACACAATGAATCACCAAAATTTTGAAAATGGTGAAACATTTTAAATTGAACATTTTTTCTCTTAATAATTATCACCAGTCAAGTAGCCGAGCGGTCTAAGACGTCATGTCTGCGCAGTATGCAGTACTTGGAAACTGGGAGGTTATGGGTTCGAATCCCGACATCGGCAGTTTGTCAATTATAAAAAAAAAAAGGGGCGGTTGATTGACTAAACTGTCGGCGTATGGACAAGAACGAAGTAACCGGCTATGCTTGAGAAGGTTTTCTGCAGTTTCCTTCACGAACTCCAGATGAATATCGGCATAGTTCCTATCATAGTCGGCTGCAGCCGCATATCCTACCAATTCCTAGTCCACTCACAAATTCTTTCCACTCCACTCACATTCTCACATCCTAAGGAATCACAATGGACCTTATGGTCGAAGTGTAGCCCGTCCAGGGCAGCCTTTACAATCTACCTCTACTTAATAATTTTTTAATATTATTGACATAATTTTTTAATATTATTATGACACAGGCACCAAATTAGCAACAAGCAACATATCTCTGAATCCATATCCCAGATATAGTTACGATTAGCTAATTCATACTGATGATGACTACATTGTAGTCGAAATACGTATTTATAAAATACAAACAAATGTTCTAGGAATAGGGGAAAAATTTGAAATATAATTTCAAAAAAACCTAGAGTTCTCTTTGATTATTTTAATAATCTTTATTAATATGTCTTCCCGGTCATGTGAGACCAACAAATTCCGCAAATTAGCGGAAAAATTATACCTACTATCAGTAGATATACATTTTTTAACAAAGTGTAAATTACACGGATTATTTCCGAAATTTATACACATCAACACAAACACACAGAGTAAAGCGGCAACTAAATCAATACTAGCTGCTAAAAGAAAATGGCTTAATTTAGAAATCAAAGCGTTGCTTGCTAAACGCAGCCAAATTGAATTGGAAACATACAATTTACACCTAAAGATCACGAAAAATCTAAATGATCAAGAATACCAAAACTGACTAATTTGGTATAGGCAAATTCAAATTGTCACTATGAATTTAGACAATGGCCCAAATGCAAATTCTGATTTAATAAAATTAAACCATTTTCAAAAATAAAAATAAAAATCCAATACCTGAATGTCAAAGTTAACGTAGGTACACTCACTTTAGTGACAAAGCAAACGCCGCATAGTCACCAAAGAATACCGCCAATAAATATGTGGGGCTTTCCACATACCTAATCCAGTAGTCAGGCAACTTAAATAATCCTCAAGTCAGATTATACCCTCAGCCAAATCGTATAAAAGGACAGAATTTTTTAATATTATTGTGACACAGGCACCAAATAGCAACAAGCAACATATCTCTGAATCCATATCCCAGAGATAGTTACGATGAGCTAATTCATACTGATGATGACTACATTGTAGTCGAAATACGTATTTATAAAATACAAACAAATGTTCTAGGAATAGGGGAAAAATTTGAAATATAATTTCAAAAAAACCTAGAGTTCTCTTTGATTATTTTAATAATCTTTATAATCAATGTTGTCTAATCTGACTAGCTCTTTTGGTATTTGAAAGTTCGCTATTCGGAAAAATTGGTCAAGAGGAAAGGGATACTTAAAGGCAGGGAAAACACAAAATAATAGTACACCTAATATTAGTTAACTGAAAATTTTTCATTAGTTTGAAGAAACTACAATTTAATAGCGGACCATACTTTCTGTAACATCAATATTTACAGAAATGTTTGCAATTTTAATAATATAATACTTAATAATACTTAATAATAATTGTCGTTTGTGAAAGTTTGTGAAGATGATTCTTACTTAATCACGTATAAAAGACTCAACGAATATTGATGTCACTTTCATCGGGTTGTATCAATTGTGTCGGTACGTAGATGCTCCCGTACCTCGGCTTTTAAACGGCCCAAGATAGGTAAAATATTTTATTGCAAAAAAATCTTTTATAATTATAAAACGGTAGCATCTCGCAAAACATACGACAAATTCTATATTGTGTAATTTCACAAAAAAAATATGAAATTCTACAAAAATTTATTTAATTTATTTATTAAAAACAAACAAATTATAATAATTATTTTTTAAGTTATGTACAGCGAAGCGGGCTGGTAACGGCTAGTACATAATTTGTTTACTAGAAATGGACTAATATTTTAAATAAAATAATTTCAAAGCCACAATTTTAAATACATTTTGGAATATTTATTATAATGTATAATATAAAATAAAACCCTGCATATTAAATAAAATGTCCATCGTGGTACCACAAAATTTAATTGAATGAAACGTGAGTATACTATCAAGTCTTGGCAATAACAGGCTGTACACGGCATTGTGCTTGTAACCATCGATGTTATCACTTCAACGCTATACTCATCTATATTCTAAGAAGTGTTTATGAAAACACATATTTGTGTTACATCTGTTTGTATATTTTATACTTTTAATAGTTTTAATAAATTGTGATGCCGAAAATGAGATCATAAACCATTTGGAGCTTTTGAAATACGTTAAAGTAAAGCAATAGGACCTTGACGCCTTATAGGCTTTAGCTCAGAGAGTTCGTCAAAGGACAGTTGATTCAAACGGATTTTTTTCATAATGCTAAGTGACAGTGTCAGAGTAGATGAGTCATCTGTTTTTTCTCCCTGTGACGGCTTCTTTAATATTCGTGGCGCACTGACACTCCCAAACCTTCTGCATATCTGTCACCTATCCAATCTCTGTGATGGCTACTATGACGTTTCCCATAGATGCTCTTCGTAGAGCGGTAATATTTCGGAGCACTTGGAGTTGTACCTTGACCAAATATACCTAGTATTACCACAAATACGTTTCTCCCAGCATCTTATTTTGGCCTTGTCTATGATTCTTTTCCGGAGTCGCTTATCTACAAAGGATATACTTAGCTTTGTACCGTTTTTGTACAGATTTTCGCCATCACAGTTGTTCGGAATGTCACGGCACCCATATGACATGCACATTGAACATAGTCTTCAATCCAGGGCTCTAGTTGCCCTCAGGTATACCGAACTCAGGGATAGTATTGCGGCTTGACTATCGATGAGGATAGAGACGTCGTTGCCCGTGTTCCTTATACACGCTGCAGTAATCCGGTAGGCGCAATGATATTTCTACTATTGGTTCATTAGAAAAAAATTTCACAACCCACACTATCCTGCAGTTTGGATTCTTATAAATTAAATACCACAATGTCGGGCCGAAGCAAATTTTCATCTTTCCCTTTATTGTGAATTTGTTCCCAAAGTTGGGAAAGTATGAATCATTAAGAATTGTACCTATACAAGTAATAGTGTCACGCGGTTGCAACCAAACTCATAAAATACATTGATCAAAATTGAAAAGAGAATTGAACTTCCAACAGACAGACTTTGGACAGAATTAAATCGAAAGTTGTATAAAACGCATGCCATAATTGAAACCATGAGTGTTTGCATTCAATAATTCATTAAGCATATGATACATATGATTAAACACAAACATAAAAAATTATTATTTATATTTAACGCTTAATTTAAATTGTTAAAAATTAACATTTAGTCAAGATATAGATATATTTATACGTATTCGTTAAAATTAAAAGGAAGCTCGTGCTTATTTCAATAACTGGGGTGTAGGTTCCCTAATATATATGTACACTTTAGGGTTAAAAACATTTGTGTTCGAATATATTATCAAATCTGATAACAAAACTTTGTAGGTGTATTTAAACTGTATAGGCTTTTAAAGCAACGCAACGTACAAAAAATTATTGTTTCTGAATATATTTTAGAAACAGTATTCTAGTGTAGTGAAAATAAATAATCCAGTTTTTAAATTAGGTCGGAAATTGTGTTCAATATTGGAATTAAAAAAATTTTCTTGTAGTCTTTGACTTCAACTTTTTATTAATGTTGTTTCTTTAGACTTGATGCAGGAACATAATTATGTTCATGTTAATAAATTTGTAAACAAATCTAAGAAGTGAAATAACCCACTTTAAATTTTTTCATCGATTTAAAACAATAAAAAAATACGGTTTCAAACTGATATCATGATCGAGTTCGAAAATACACTACGAAAGAAAAACTTGTTGGTGTGACTCCACTTTGGTGACTTGTTGGCACCAAAAAGAAAGCCTTAAATTTATTTCTATAATTGACTAGAAAAGGATTTAAATAATTATTTACCGTTCTCACATTTTTGAAAATTGACATATTCTTTAAAGGCTGGTGCAATATAGGTGTACTATAGACCACAAAAGTGCCTTAAACTGCTTCGGATAAACATGTTCATTAGAAATATAGTAACAACTTTTATTCGAAAATATTTTCGATACCCGAATGAATAAGGATCAAATCAACTATACAATTTTAAACACTTTTGTGGTCAAGTGTACTTAGTAAATAAAAGCAAGGTGAACTTTCACAAAAAAATAACTTTCAGCTATTATGAAAGCTGTCATTATATATCTTAAAGCATGGTATTGCGTAAGATCAAGTTTCAGCATTAGACGTCTACCATACTATGATTTTTAGGCCTTTACGGGTTTTAGGCCTTTGTATCTTAGAAACCAAAAAATCTGTGACACTCAAATTTAAAACTATGAAGCTCAAATTTAAAAAGTAGCGTGAAACTCATCATTTGACGGTACTTACCAAATTTTAAGTAAAATACGAAATACCCTGCACCTGAAAAACTTACATGGAAAAATTTATCATTTGCATATTTTGGATAAATACCTTTATCCTCATTTAAATGCAGAGGGAGAATAACTCTCGGAATAAATTTATACCAATCATTTTCTTTTCTACATTTTGTTAAATGACATGGCTCTCACATCGATTTAACTACTTTTGAAGGCGTACATTTGTGTTTTTGCTTAGATAACAATGCTTTTTGTATTCGGAAACTTTACCCTTTTTCATTTTGGTATTTGCTGAGATATCATTACTTTTTGCAAGTTTTTTTATGCACACAATATCTCCATTAAATACTAGGGATAATCTCTCAGAATAAACTTCTACCAATCATTTTCTTACTTATATTTGCAGGCGGACATTTTAGTTTTTTCTAGGATACCAATACTTTTTTTACGTAAAAACTTCGCCCCTTTCACATTTTTGTGTTTAGACTGACTAGTTAATTTATTGATAAAGATTATTATGATATACAATACACGATTTGAAAAAAAAAGTAATATAAAACTATCGTGATAAAAATTAAACATGGTATGAAAAATAAAAAAACAATAAATCATCAAGCAAAAAGATCCCAAAAAACAGTATATCGTACTGATGACATTCCTACTAAAAACAAAATTTTTTGTTTAGCAAAACTATTTTTGTTTTAAGTTTTAAAATGAATAAATTCCATGCATACATAGCACAGTAGTTAACGAACGAACAAACTCCTAGCGTATACGAAAAACATACCAAAAAACGAGACAGAGATATATTGACGGTAGTTGTTAGGTTATTACTCAATATAGAAATTCCATTTCTATATTTTCTATGTATTCATGCTCTAGAACATGTGGTAGACGCTGACGAGTTGAATGAATAATGTGCGATGCGTTTCATTTACGTATTTTTGTATGAATATTAAATAAAACGAGAAATACAGGCAAGTGAACGTAAAAAAAATGGCTTTCTATAGATAATATTTTTTTTCCTTTAGAAGATTTGGTTCATAGACAGAAAGTTATGTCAGAACTAGCTACTTCAATTTTTTTTTATAGCTTCCAAAGTTATCTATTATCAATTCTGAACTATAAATTGTGTTAAAAATATAAACTCGCAAAGTAGGAATATACAATGCAGTACTTAGAAACTGGGAGGTTATGGGCTTGAATCCCGACATCGGCAGTTTGTCAATTATAAAAATAAAAAAAAGGGGCGGTTAATTGACTTAACTGTCGGCGTATGGACAAGAACGAAGTAACCGGCTATGCTTGAGAAGGTTTTCTGCAGTTTCCTTCACGAACTCCTTCATGAATATCGGCATAGTTTCTATCATAGTTGGCTGCAGCCGCATATCCTACCAATTCCTAGTCTACTCACAAATTCCTTCCACTCCACTCACACCCTCACATCCTAAGGCATCACAATGGACCTTATGCTCGAAGTATAGTCCATGGCAGCCTTTACAATCTACCTCTACCTCTAGGAATATACAGGTTTTAAAATGCTTTGTTATCGAGAGATATCTTAGAATTACGAATTAGCACTGTTGAGAAGGTTCCCGGTTTAATATATATTTAAGCTACATTGTACTTTTTGGGACGCTATGTTCGGATCCCTATAAAATGTAAGGATTGAGGTTTGATGTTTTCATTATCACATGAAAAATTGTAAATACAAAATAGGATCAAGAATGCTTCGCTGAAGATATCGTTATATACGATAATTAATTTTGAGATCGTACTTGAGAATTTTCTTATTCAACCAAGTTGTATCTTGTATCCGGCTGAAATATCTTGCCTATTGTCTCAGAAACCAGATCAGTTTACATTGCTTTTCAAAATGAATTATCCGAAGAAATTGTACGTGATAAATTTTCAACTTAGTTTTAAAATCTTCTTGCTTTACTTTTTTCGACAGCCGTTTTAGACTCTGCGAAGCCCTGTTTTATGAGATTCTTCACAATTTTCGTTTATATAGTATCATATGCTGAACAGTATCAGGGTATATAATTTTGGAGCTGCTTTTTCTAAAAGTTGAAAGAGTTATCGCAAATACAGCTGATTGTCTAGTTTTTGCTTTAAAGCCTACCACCGAGAGTTCCAGTTTATATTCAGTTTTTAATTCCTTTTTTAACACAGTAATGTATTTAAAAGCAATGAAATAAATGGCAATGGTTGATACCTAAACTAATGGTATGAAATAAACCATATCTATGACATCTATAGCTTAGTGTTACTAGCTCGGATGAGTAGACATCTGCGGTACGAGTTCCGGCAAACTTTTGTATTTATGCCATTATAAATTATTTCTGACATGTAGTATCGGAAATAATCCCGTTTGTATGTATATTGAATAAAATTTACAATGGCATGAATACAATAGTTTCCCAGGATTCACCGCGGATGGCATGAATACAATAGTTTCCCAGGATGCACCGCGGATGTCTACTCATATGAGAGTAACACTAACCTATAGATGACATAGAGATGGTTGTAGTTTAAAACTGTAATATCCTTAATAAATTAAAGTCCTAGAAAAAGTTTTTGCATTCTCAACATGAATATTTTTTCCCGTAAAATACAAATCTGCAATGAAAAATATAGGTTTCCAATTAAAAAATCAAAGTTGACCTCGATTTTACCTTGAAACTTAGTTTCAAAGACAAAGACGAGGTGACAGTGATTTGACCCCCTGGAACCCAAAAACTTTTTCCTGAAACTTTTATCACTCTCTTACTTCGTTTTCTAGATATTGGCCTGGGGAAATTAAAATGGAACACCCTATATACTTGTACAATATATAAGACAATCTTTAATGAAAGTATAGTTTCCATCGTCGCATGTACTCTTTCTATTTGATATTCTTGCGGTATTTTATTTTTGGTATTCTTGTGGTATAATTCGACTACAGATGGAATACTTTCTTTGAATATATAATCAAAACATTGGCTGTGTTTAATATAAGTTATATCGCGTACATTATATAATTAAGTTTATATATGTATAATATATTGATCGGAATATGAAATATAGTAGAATGTTATTCAATTAAATTTTGAAAAGCTTATTTCTCTGATGTTATGTGGGTATTCACAGTTTAAATATATTTTTAACCCGACTTCAAAAAGGAGGATGGTTCTCAATTCGTCTGTATTTTTTTTTTTGCTTTTTTTTTTTTTCTTTATGTGTGTCACCTCAGAACTCCGTCATTTATGAACCGATTTTGAATTTTTGAGTGTTTGATTTTAAAGGGTTTGGTTTCCCATTGGTCCCATTGGCACCAAATCGCATTCTGATGAGGGAATCCCCGGGAAATCGAGGAAAATCCTCATTTTATATGTGATAACCGATTTCTGCGAAATTTTTTTTTTTTTTTTAAAGGGTATACTCATTTATAATGGGAAAATAAGGAAATTTTTTTAAAAACCAACTTCAAAAAAATTTTTTAGGAAAAAAAAACCGACCCCAAAAAAAAAATTTTTACAATAAAAAAACAAAATGCATGTAAAAAAAACTGAAAATCTATTATAAAAAAATGCACTAAAAATTAAAAAAAAAAAAAAAAACGGGTAAAAAAAATGTGTTATAAAAAAATGCACTAAAAATTAGTAGGTCGTTTAGTAGGTCTACCCATATTTAGACAAATAAAATCAGTTATAGAACTTCAAAGTCACTAAAAAGCGAGAAATAAAATCTATTTTGACAAAATGGAAACCCGACTTCAAAAATCAAATATTCTATAACAAAAAATGCACTAAAAAGTAAAAAAATAATTGCATATTCTTGTGCCAATTTTAGTTCACCTAAGCAAAAAATTTTAAATATATATGTACAATTATTGTTATTTTTGGAGGCGGTGTCCAAAAGTTATGTGAATTTCTCTATGCTGACACCGGCTCCAAAAATTACAATAATTGTTCATATATATTTAAAATTTTTTGCTTAGGTGAACTAAAATTGGCACAAGAATATACAATTATTTTTTTACTTTTAAGTGCATTGTTTGTTATAGAATATTTGATTTTTGAAGTCGGGTTTCCATTTTGTCAAAATATGGTTTATATAAAAACATTATAAACAAAAAATTAAATGTATCTTTAATTAATATGAGCAAGTGTTTTACAAATTACCGTATACAAAAGAAAACGCTTCAGATATAAGTTGTTCATTATAAATGTATTAATAACAACTGTAAGTCGATACATATTTCCGAAAGCCTAAATAAGTCACAAACCAATTATAAAATTTTCAAATGATAGCCAGTTTTTTGACACCGTATGTACAAATGGCGTCAAAAGTCGAGCTATCATTTAAAAATTTTATAATTGATTTGTACCTAATTTATTCGGATTTCGGAAAAATGTTTCGAATCCATTATAAAATTTTGAACTGATCGAATTTTGACGCCATTTGTACATCCGTAAAACATGAGCATAAAATTTCGGAATTTTTGGTCACTCAATCAATTGTTACAGAATCAATTTCAAATTATTTTGTATTTCCTTCAGAAAAGTCAAAGGATTCAAAGTAAAGTTTCACAGTACGAAAACAACCCGATAAGCAATCTGATAAGCATTTGAAACCTACTTTTTTGAAGCTATGGTTTAAGACTTAACCCCTAATTAACACACAATAATTATCAAAAAATATTATTCACGAATATGTCTAGAACAAGCGCTTGTTTTTATAAAAAAAACATGATATATTTGTTTAGTAAATTTCCTTAGCTACAAAATTTGTCATAAGTTTTTTTTTTTTAAGTGAAGATATTTACTGATTTTTGTGGCACACCGATCGATAGAGACATTTTATAGTTTTATTAAAACACCAAAAAACAGGGATGTTGCGGATTGGAAATTTTTAATATCTGCGGATTGGGATGCGGGTATTTTAAGGCTCACATCCACAGATGCTGGTTTAGATGTTAAATTATACCTAATTTAGGTACATAGAATAAATGAAAAAGATATTTTAATAATCTTTATATTACAAATTTAATTTAATAATAATTTATAATAACTTCTTTATATTATAATAAAATTTTTAGTATGCAAATTTAAAAATTGCTGCATTATACATAATTAAGAGCATAGTCGGAACCATTTCAGGTCCCAACCTGTACCGAAGAGGTTCGTAGATTAATTCCGTGTTAAACAGGCTAAACTGCTACGGGTGCATCGATTTCAGATCATTCGTGGTTGTACGACTCTTACGAAAGTATATTTTATTACATATTTTACACTGAGATTTATCTCGGACATGCTCATCTAGTTTAAAATGAAACCAAATTACACTTTCCGTCGATTGTGGCATTCTTGATTCACTTGTCAAATAGATTCTCAAGGCGAAACACCAAAACGATAATGTAAATTGTTGAAATTAATAAAAAAAACATCCATATGATAACACGTTGTAATTTATTTACAATCGGATATGCTAAACAAAACAAGCAACAACCGCAACCGCAAACTCTCCGAAAAAAGCATTGATTAGTGCGATTGATTATCCCCGATGCCAATATCGGCAACATCCCTGCACCAAAACTATCAAAATTCAGCTTTCCCACAATTTTTTCGAAACTCTATGTTTAACATTACTGGATCATGAAATGAACACTAACTTAAATAAACCATTTTTTTATAATTCATAACTTGTTTATAATTTTGTATGTACCTACTTTTACCTCTATATACAGACTTAAACATAATAAATATAATCCCTAATGCCAAAACAATATTTTTGGTAGGTTCTAGCATAAATAGCCATGTGGCTTTTGGTTTCGGAGATGTCTCGTGTTCACAACTTAGCTAAGAAATCTTTTGTTTTCATTTTTTACTTATTTTATATACACTATGTTTAATTTCCATCTTCGTATCATAGATCCCATGAATATGAGAGAGTACATATGTAGATATACATTAAGCAATGTGTATGAGAAGGAGGTCTTATAGGTTTGATATACAAGCATATTTTTCAAAATAGTGAATAATATTCATAACAAGTATGAGAGAGTACATATGTATACATTAAGCAATGTGTATGAGACGGAGGTCTTATAGGTTTGATATACAAGCATATTTTTCAAAATAGTGAATAATATTCATAAGTATGAGAGAGTACATATGTATACATTAAGCAATGTGTATGAGAAGGAGGTCTTATAGGTTTGATATACAAGCATATTTTTCATAACTGTCGAGTGGTCACCAACCACTCAAACCTATAAGACCTCCTTCTCATACACATTGCTTAATGTATATGTACATATGTACTCTCTCATACTCGTGGGATCTATGATACGAAGATGTAAACTAAACAGACGGTATACAAAGTATACTATGTATATAGAGGTTGTCATATGGTTCATACCAGATATCTTTATACATTACTTCTTTGGGAAAATAATAATGATAGTGTTTTTTTATGATTACAGGTTGCTTTAGCGGTTTTTAATAGTATTTCATCGTGTTGTGTTTTGTAATCAACAAAATGTCGTCATCATATTATGCGGTTTGTCAAAATAATGGAATTGAATATTATATGTGGTTTATAAAAATTACAAAATAAATTTATTAAAAATAATGTAATACTTAAATAAAAATAATAATATACATTTTTTTTGGTAGGTTACAACATTTATGTTTATAATTACACCGGGTAATTGAAATAGTATTATGAAATTTCCTGACTTTTCTCGGAAGAGATGTTCTAATCAGGGATATTGTATGTCAAGTTTTTTTTATAGATATACTTAAATTATGTTCATGACCGAAGTTTCGCGATTGCGGATGCGAATATCCGCAACATCCCTGGTTCGAATCAATTACTGACAAGAAATAAATAATATAATATATCTTGAAAACTATAGATATATCCACGAGATCGTCGTATCAACCAGACGTTTGTACTTTTGAGTCCAATTTAATTTATTGAATTTCACTTTAATAACCTACTATAAGTATTTTTGTGTTTTTTTTTTCTTCTATTTTTTCAAAGGAGTAAAAAAAGGATTTTTGTTGTTTTGGGAAAAAATAAATATTATTTGTTTCCATTTTGTATAAAATTCACTTTTTAAAGAAAGATTTCGTTAACGGTTCACGAGATAGAAAAGGTTTAATAATTATAATGAAGGAAAAAATAAGACATGACCTAATCAATTCTATTATTTTTCAAAATTATGTGTTATTTCAGTTTGGTACAATTGCTTGATACAATTATCCAACATATTCTAACAAACCCATCAAATTCATAAAATCCTGAAGAGCCCACAAAGTATCTTATATCATCAACATTTCGTATCTTCTTTCTTTTAACAATAAAAATATCCTTACTTTCATACTAGCCCAATCAATCTGTCGCAAAAAAGAGCGAAATCTACATGAGGTAGCGTAATTTTCTTAGTAGTCTGATTTATTACAGGGATGTATTCTGAGCATACTGGCGGACTTGAAGGGTCGCCTGAGTGTCAGTCGTGTCACTATCGCGAAAAAGCGTTTCATTGAATATCGTTTTCATTCAAAAAACTATAGAGACCTTTTCTCATATAAATTAAATTTCCTAACTTTTTTTATTCGAAACTTTTTTATCAAGCATCAATATTTTCCCAGTTATTTTGTTCGAAAGGCACAAACTTCCCTATTTTCATCTGTTTTTCGCCTTTATCTCACTAACCGTTCACTTTTATTCAATTTTACCCATTATCAAACATATACATAATTTATTTACTAATAAATAAGTTTAATTTATAAGAGAAAAGGTCTCTATAGTTTTTGCAAAAAGTAAACTGTTCTCGAGATATTGAATGAAACGCTTTTTCGCGATAGTCGCGCCACTGACACTTGGGCTCCAATTGCCGTTGTTGATTTCGTTCTGATCGTGCCTCTTGTGATTGAGATGCACGCAATTGCGACATGCTCACACGCACATTTTCGTTATCTTTTCGGATTTGTTCGTCTGTACTTTCTGCTTTACTATTTCGCATGTTTGTTCGCGATTAAAAAATGGGGGGGGGGGCGTGGGGGTAGGAGGGTGAAAAATACTTTACGACCAATTCTCATACCTACCAAATATACAAAATAAATTTCATAAAAATCGGCCACGCCGTTTCGGAGGTGTACGACCACAAACACCGTGGCACGAGATTTGATATATTAGATTTTCAACTGATGCAAAGTCCGGACCAAACTTAATATACTTTGGTATATTATATATACCGGGTATAAATAGCGTTAGTGGAAAATTATTGAGTGGCAATAATAATTTATGACAACCACACAGGCCTGTAAAGAGCCACACAAGTACTTGCCTGAAACGAATATTACAAAAATAAAAAATAAAGATGAACGCATGTGACAATAAAGTCACAGATGTTTTTATGTAACGCGAGTGAATATTATTAAAATAACAATACCACATATGATATTTTTTCTACTAAATAAACCATCGAATGTGCGTTGAAGAAACATATATACTTCGTGAATGACAATGACAATTTTACAACAGTAGGTAACAACCAAGTATATTTTTAAATCGTTTCTGAAAGGTGTCTACCATCTTCTTGTTGTCATTTTCAAAAAAAAGTATTACATTATTGTTTTGCATATAGATTGAATTTTTTTTATTTGAAAATATTTGAAGGGTTCAAACATAATAATAATGTAACTGATTTTATTCTAGACGCAATTTTATGTCGAAATATGCTTGTCATTTTTTATTAAGTTTTGCGTTGTGTTTTATTTCATCATATAAAAGGTAATTTTCTTAGAACTAAGCATATAAATATTTTGTAACCAATACAAAGTGTAAAAAAGCACGTTACCTAACGTCAGTACCTCCGTTAAGCGAGCAGAGCAAAGTACCGAAAATGAATTTACTACCTACCAAAACTAAGTGCTTTTTATGTGCTGCAATTAAAATTTTTGTTCTTTTTCATTTAGGGGGAAATTGAAAATTAAAGTGCTCGGCTAGCTTAACATCAAGACAGCAGAGCATCGGTTATAAAGTGTCCCGAAAATGAACTTAATACCTACCAAATTTAAGTGCTTTTTATGTACTGTAATTAAAATTTCTGTGCTTTTTTTGTTTTGCAGCACATAATTAGTACATAATTAGCAAATAATTTTGGTTCGTAGTAAATTCATTGTCGGTACTTTACTCTGCTGACTTAACGGAGGTAACGTCAGTCATCGTTGAAATCGTTGTAATTTGTAAAGTCATGCCGCGACAATTTGTTTTATACTTACGTATTTTCCACTCAAATTATAAAAATTTTCGTTTTTAGGGTTTGTTTTCTTCGAATTATACCGTGTTCTAATTTAAATGATTTATGGCTGTAACTATAATTAATAACCGGAACTCGATTTTCTAATATTAAGAGAGATATTATTATTTGTGTATACTCAGGCATCAAAATACAATACTTATGTCAAACTTCATGAAAGTTACTTAAGACATAGTATAAAAGAACTTTTGTATACTATATAGACCAGCATGTCATTGAATTTCTAATTAAATATTATATCTTGATCTTTACTCTTTAGTGTATCGGTAAGTACGCTGGGCTAGATATCGTGAGGTCCGAGATTCGATTCCAGGTTGATAAATTAATTTTTTCATATCAATATTAAATTAAGAGATATTTCATATTTTGTTTTTTATTCTCTCTCTAAGCCCTCCTTCTACCATTAACGAGTGTGGCCTTTGAAATATCAAAAGCACGATCAGATTAAAGTTGTGGCCACTAGAGAGTTTACAGATACATGTCTGAGAACATTCTATCGGTCATAGGTCGTTATGAACATAAAAAATATAAATGTTAATTAAGTTCTATTTTCAAAAAATTCGTTACGCAGGAGCTGCGTCAACTTAGCGAGTTTCCTTAATTTTAATGTGCTTAGCGGTCATAATTTTAATGTGATCAAAATGAAATATAATATCTGATGATTTTAGTATATGCAAAAATTAAATTAATTAATAGCCAAAATAGAACGATATATAACGATTATAGTTTATAGTTACTATGGAAACGACAATCAAAATTGACATTTAAAAATTAAAACAAAATTTTAATAAAATAATTTTATAGTTATCTTATAGTAAGTGGAGATGACAAAATCAACACAAATTTTAACCAACTCCAAAAAAAGAAGGAGCAGATTCTATGTTCGACTGTTAAGTACTGTAACAACTAACTGACTTAAATGTTTGAATACCCAGAATATACTGAGTTATATAGTAATGATTAAAATGTTAACAATTCTGCGTGTTCGAAATGTTAACAATTCTTTCCGAGGAACATATAATCACAAATTATGAGAAAACTATTGAGTTTATGAAAATCTTATTCAAACAAAACTTGTTTATTTTAAAGAGAAGATTTTTTGTTAATAAATGATGAAAGATGAATATAACCCATTAACCAAATTTAGAATTTTTATGGAATTCTTTTATTAATTTATTATTAATTTAAAAAATACAGACGGATTAATCGAACAAATTGCAATTAAAAAGAGGGGGAAATAGATCAAAAACTTTTAATGTAAATAAGTAGTCATTATTGTCACCTAATGAATACAAAAAGTGTAGACACTATTATTGCATTAGGAAACATAAAACAATATCGGTCATAAATTTTTCTATAAAATACCAGAAATACAACTTAAATTATCTACCCATTAACCAAATTTAGAATTTTTATGGAATTCTTTTATTAATTTATTATTAATTTAAAAAATACAGACGGATTAATCGAACAAATTGCAATTAAAAAGAGGGGGAAATAGATCAAAAACTTTTAATGTAAATAAGTAGTCATTATTGTCACCTAATGAATACAAAAAGTGTAGACACTATTATTGCATTAGGAAACATAAAACAATATCGGTCATAAATTTTTCTATAAAATACCAGAAATACAACTTAAATTATCTACCCATTAACCAAATTTAGAATTTTTATGGAATTCTTTTATTAATTTATTATTAATTTAAAAAATACAGACGGATTAATCGAACAAATTGCAATTAAAAAGAGGGGGAAATAGATCAAAAACTTTTAATGTAAATAAGTAGTCATTATTGTCACCTAATGAATACAAAAAGTGTAGACACTATTATTGCATTAGGAAACATAAAACAATATCGGTCATAAATTTTTCTATAAAATACCAGAAATACAACTTAAATCAGAAGTTTAATAAACTAAGATTGAAATATTTAAGATGAAGATAAAATCAGAACGATAAGAAACACACTACTTTGAATATTTTAAACTAGCTAAAATTTTATTGAAGACACAAAAACAGTTTGAGGTAAATCTGATAAAATAAAATTTTATTCAAATGGTAATAAATATCACATTGATAATTATCATTTCGTGTATAGAAATTTGTAATAAATTATGAATATCCTGGCTGGTGTGTAACAGGGCTGCCCAACCAAGCCACATCGCAGCCTAACGAACTATTGCGGTGTGATTTATAACACAGTTTTATAAGATATTTACCTTGATCTTAGCACATTTTGGTACATTTTGACTCGAGTATCGAATATTACTGGAATTGACTTTAGATCAAAACTCGTGATTTGAATTAATTAAATTACAAAGCACAGAACATTTTGATATGCCATAACAAGACCTTTTGAACAATTAACCATTTTTATAACATTGAGTATTTAACTGTTCTAACTCAATTTAAAAAAAAACCATTTCACGCTTGATTAGGTAATTTGGGAAAGACTGCAAACACTAAAGTTTTTCTCAATATAATCCTTTCAAAAAATTATCAAGAAGATAAAATCGCAAGACGATCTCCTTAATATTATTGTATCTTTTGTTTTTTGTTTTTGTACCCGGTATATATATACAAGGGTTAGTTTAGTTCCGACTTTGTAACGGCTGCCTGTCTGCAAAACTGACAGAGCTGCCTGTCTGTCATAACGACTGAAATTTTATGTGTGTGTGTAACTAAAATGTAAGGTCATGTTCGTGAATAATAGAACCATATTTGGGCTACATGGACCAAACTATCTACCTCTGAAAACGCCAGAAATTTAATGACAAAAATGTTCATTTTTTAAAATAAACAACTTTTGTTTGAAAACCTTTTTTCATACATTCGGTAGGTATACACCGGGTATTTAAGCAATTAACTCAGTAAGTTGTTATTTTCAGTTGTTTTATAGGTTTGATTTTAATTTGAACCTTTTATTTAGAAATGTTTAATAAATGTTGATATTGGTAGCTCGTATAAATACCGTAGATCTATATTTAAGCATAGTTTCATTGCAAAACCGATACTACCCACAATTTACCGAAACAAATCACGATAATACCCACAGTTTACATTGGTTGGAGTAGTAAAGGACTCGACGAAGCTAACTATTGCAAGAATACCATTTTTATAAGAGATTTTTTAATCGATTGGGCCCACAAAGTGTCCCAATTTCTCAAAATTATTTAGTTGAATTGTACTTTATTCATTTAGTTTTTGGGAAAATGTTTCGAATAAAAGTTGTTAGCATATTTATAATGAGCAACTTTTATATAAAGCATTTTTTCGTAAACCGAATGAGTAAGGTACAAATCAATTATGAAATTTTGATAAATGAGCGCCACCATTGTGCCCATAGGTACAGTTATTGTAAAGATCAACAAAATGACAGAATGTCATTAGTCAAAGCCATTTAAAAATCTAATAACCAAGAGGTTCGTATAAATATTGAAATTGCGTGTGTATAAACTGTAATCTAATAAAGAACAGTTTATATGAATGATTATTACTTAATATTACAAAACGTATTCAATTACAAATATTATCAATAATATAGTAATTACACCTGAAGTTTATTTTTTATTAAATAGTATAATTAATTTATTATCAATATAATTATAAATATTAATGTTTACAATAAAATGTACACACAATCAAATTATTACCGAGAAGTAATTTAATATTATTCAACATAATAATGATATACAACGAAATATGACACATTCTGATATGTAATACAATGATTGTTTGTCATAAATTTCATAAATAATTTATTTCAATTCATTATATATCTATATATAAAGAGGTCGTAAAATATTTAAGATGGTAATAACGGATTTTCGTGATATTCAATTTCATTTTTTTATGACATGATGCCCTCATGTTAAATAGTGCTGCACAATATACTTTTGACCGTCTCACAAAACCTTATAAACATTCATAAAATTCATGCACGGTATTTAAATTGTTCTTAAATTCATCTTCAACGTGACTATCAAAGATGATGTTATTTTTTTAAATTTTATAATAGATTTGTGCCATAAAATTTGTACTATAAATTTTAAAAAATAACATCAACTTTTGTGGCCAATTGTACATATTGTCACCCTCTTCTTTCACTCAAGTACTGGTTTATGTTTGAAAATTTTATCATTTTATTTTAAAAATAATCGCTCCAAATTTAAGCGAAAACTATTGGATGTATGAAAAAAAGTTTTAGAAGATATTTAATTTTGTTATTTAAAAAAGTTAAGCCATCGTGGCGACGCCTGGCATGTGTGAAACATCGAAACTATTTTGTATAGAAAATATTCATGAAAGGATGGTTTATTGGAAATAAATATGGCATAATTAAAAACAAACTAATCAGATTTTTTTTAAAGAAAAAATTATTGTTTATTTAAAAAATACATATTAATTTAATACCAAAACAATTGAAAATTAAATAATTTCTTAAAAATTGAGACGGCTCAATTCTTTCAATCAGTTATATATACACTATTATTATTATTATTAACTATTTTGTATAGAATTCAATTCTTTCAATCAGTTATATATAAACTATTATTATTATTATTAACTATTTTGTATAGAAAATATACATTGCCACCTATGAACGAGTTTTTGAACCTTTATATGTACCGCCATCTGAGACCATCTTTAACAACTGATTTGTTATATGTAATATCTAGTATGAACAACTTGTTGATCCCGTGGCGAGTAAACGTCGCCGGGCCAACAGTCGGTCTAACACGCCGCAATAAATGTTTCACATCAAAAATTTTTTCAACCTCGCGTTTAAAAAAAATATTGTTCGGGCTTAACTGCTGCACGGAGCAATACGAGAACTAACAGCCAAACAATTGACCCTGCCTATAATTTAAACGTAGATAAATGGATTCGAATAAATAAATTTTTCAAAGATGTAATCTTTTAGTTCATTATTCGGCTTATATCAAATCTTGCATTAACAAACCATGAGCAATCTCTCTGTACACGTTCTTTAAAAATAATTCAGAAAAAAAGTTTAACCATTAAAATATTATGTGCGCATTATCTCACTAGTGTATAGACTGGTGTTTTAACCCCAATTAATTTTCTTTCAGTAAGAAGAACGAAAAGTTATAAAATTAAATTTATACTTTATTTATTGATCATTTCTGTCATTAAGGTATCCATCGCCGGTCATAATTTAGTTGATTGAAGGTACCCAGTATGATTTCTGATTAGATATTGTCGGAAGATGCATTTTGTGCCCGATTGAAAAGTAACGTTTATCTTTGTGATTTTTGAAAATAGAAATGTTATTTTATCATTTTCATCTCATTATTACTTTTATATTACTTGGAATTAATAAAATGTGGTATTTTAGATGTTTTATTTTCAAAAAGATCCATAATTCCAGCACAGAACATTTAAAAAACATGTCTGGAATTATTAATTTAGCTGTATAACCTTAACGTAATTTAGCGTAATATTTTGAAAATAGTTTACACAAATGTTGAATTTAAAGTTTCCAAACAAATTTAAACAAAAACTCTTTATATTGATTTTTAATGTGAAAACATCTGTAGCGAGAGTATACAAGTATAATTTTATATGAGTAGTGAAATTAAATTACAGGCTAGACCGTCACATTTACAGTAATCCGCGGCTATGTAGCAGTCGGCAATCATCGGCATTCGTGTTCTTCAATGTTAATTTAAAGTTGTAAATATCGGGACGGGAAGTGAAAGGTTTTTTCAAATAGATAAGTCATTATTGAATTTTACTAAATTCCTTTACAGCCATAAATATTTTCAGAACTCTCAGTATGTAAAGAATTGAATTATTAATAACAAAAAAAAATCCTTACATTACTTATTTATAATTGTGTTTGACATGAAGGCAAAATTGAATAGATATAATTAATAATAATCAAAATTTGTTAATATTAATTATTTGAAATAGTATTTGTAACGAACCAGTTAGAAGGAAGATGAATAATTAAATTTATAATAAAATCAATTAGAAGACTGGCATATTACTAAATGTAACATGACTTGCTAGCAAGAGTTTCATATTCGTTTGTGACTTTGTTGCTGGCAGTTTTATTTTTGTATGTTGGTATACCGTACGTTTAGTTTACAACTTCGCATAGCAGATCTCCCACGAGTATGAGAGAGTACTTATGTACATATACATTAAGCAATGTGTATGAGAAGGACGTCTTATAGGTTTGTTTTGTTACTGTTGTGTTGTATGTGCCTGTATAAATTTTTGAGAGTGGGGATTATTTGTTGAATGCAAATATTATTAATTGTTTTGATAATATGCAATCATTACTATGTGAATACTTTTGGAAAATACGTGATTGTGTATTTTATTTATTGGTATTATTACAACAATGGGTTGTTATTACAAAAAAGAAGAAAAAGTGACACAGGAATGTGTCAATATATTTATTGTGGCATTTGAAGGTAGGCAATAGCCAACCGAACAGTTATGAATATTATTCACTGTTTTGAAAAATATGTTTGTTTATCAAACCTATAATACCTCCTTCTCATACACATTGCTTAATGTATACATATGTACTCTCTCATACTCGTGGGAGATCTGCTATGCGAAGATGTAAACTAAACGTACGGTATATTTCATATAGAGATAAATTCGACGGTGGTGTATCTTTAACCTCGTATAGAGAATGTAATAGCTTCTATAATATTTAATATGAACAGTCTAAATTTCTTTTAACCCCTTTTAACTATTTTATTTGACACTATAAATTTTGTTTCGAAAAGTTCATTTTTCAACAATGTCTAGAAAGTTTCAATTGTATAGATAGTATGAGTCGGAACATGCGGTCTATTAGGGATATATCGTGCTCATCTCAATAAACTATTTCTTTTACATCTTAATTTCGTCGTGTTCTCTTAAGGGCTCTCGTAGATCAAGAATGTTGCGAATGCGGATTTATATGTCAAGTTTTTTCTCAAAGAGTTTTTTCACTTAATTTAGGTACATGAACAAAGGAAAAAGATTTAGGTAATAATTTTTAATAATCTTTATATTATAATCAAATATTTAGTATATAAATTTAAAATTTGGTGCATTATATTTAATTAAGAGCAATTTCATCCTGTTTCGCAGAGGTTCATAGATTAATCCCGCGCTTTACAGGCTATACTAATTTGGGTGTATCGATTTTAGATGATTCCTTAAAGACGTGGTTGTACAGCCGTTGCGACAGTATGTTTTATTTCATATTTTATACTGAGATTTATCTCGGACATGCTTATCTAGTTAAAAATAAGACTACATCACACTTTGCGTCGGTGGTGGTATTGTTGATTCACTAGTCAAATAGATTATTCAAGGCGAAACACTAAAACGATCATGTAAATTGTTGAAATAAATAAAAACATCCATATAAAAACACGTCTGAACACGCGTGATATAATTACCATCCGAAATGCTAAACAAAACAAGTAACATTCGCCTCCGTAAAAAGCATTGATTATTGCGGATGCGTTTGCTGAAATCAATGGATGTGGATGCGAATATCCGAAACATTCCGGCTACAGATATACTTTTGAAGAAAACAGTCCTGGCTCGGGGGAATGTTTAGTCGACCTGAGAACTGCCCATTGATGAACAGTTCAGCAGACTGACCAGACTGTGCACTTCGAATTGCATAAACAGTTAAATTTGTTTTCTTTTGACTGAACAATCAGGGTGACTGTTTCTCCCGGAGGATTTTCAGACATTGTATGGCAGAGAGCATGCAGACAAGTAAAAAAATATTCAGTACAATAACTTATTCAGTGCCTGGCCTTCGCATATGCCTGTAAACTAAGTCTAAATAGAATTTTAATGGCAAAATGTGCTTTCCAGATTAGATATCAGGTTGTTAGTAGTTAGTATCAGTGAAGAATATACACAAACTACATGAGCTGCGTTATGTGATATCAAAATCTTGCCATCTTATTTATTCTTGATATAGCTCATATGTAATGAGCAAGTGTCATGAATCATCCCTTTGCACAAACATTTACAATAAGAAAGTCAAGTGCTTGCCTCAATACGCATATACAAAGATTCCGCACCATAAAATTATAAAAAATATTTTGCATGTTTTTAAGGATTCAGATAAGATGATTTCCAATTTTAAGAATGAAAATTAAATTCCTTAATATCTCTGTGCACATTAGAGTTTTAGCAAAAATGATAAGGTGATGAATTGTAGAAAAGATGATTTTCTCCAACTTTATTCATTACGCATTTTTCTATTATTCTAGTATTAAGAGAGTTATTTTATATTTTATGTTTTCTTCTATCTTTATGCCCCCTTTCCCTTTGATGTATAAAATTTATTAATAAAATTGGCCTTGAAAATACTAAAATCATATATGATATTTTATTTTTCTCAGACTAAAATTGTGACCGCTAGAAAGTGATTTATGTATTTGAAGGAAATTCGCTAAGTTGAAGCAGCTTCTGCGTAACGAATTTTTTTCTTGTCGTGGTGAATATTAAACCAAGAAGTTATATGCATTTTTATGATCTTTATTCACACGGCAATTCCTGGTTCATTCTGCCACCTCTACTAATGTTAACTATCACCCTGAAAATACCTGTAGTTTGAATACTCTTAATGTAAACTTTTAATAATGCTCTTAATGTAAACTATAACCAATAGAAGTATCCATTAAAGATATTAAAAATTCAAAGATAAACTACTATCATATGAGCCGACAATGCGAAACATGGAAAACATAGGTTATAAACACATTATAGTTCGGAGTGCGGAACCCTAAAAAACTAGACAGACGGCATACACATAATAAGAGACACGACAATGAACAGACATCATCGCGGCATGTAAAATAATACATACAACTGTGTTAAAGCAAATAGGAATTCTTCCTATAAAGAATTTACGTGGCACTAATTAATGAAATGTTATATTTCATATAACATTTATGACGTTTTACGTCTATGTGTCTATCCATCTGCCGTATTATTTTACGACAACGTATACCGATGTATACTGTAGGCTCTAATCGGTGTTGAGAATGCTAAAATGTTACAGTCGGTTATAGATGAAATTTAACAGATACGTAACAAATTGTAAAAATTATCCGATAATATTTGAATTGATTTTAGTTTTCGAGATAACGAGTTTCTAATTTTGATATTTTATAGTGTACAATAATTATTTTAATAAATACACTCCCCGATCGAAATTCAGATTTTGATATGGCCACCTCGTAGCCCAGAATAAAATCCAATAGAACATCTTAGGAATGAACTTATCCAACGTATAAGAAAATGAACTAACCCTCTTGACAGCTCACACAGGAGCTCATAATAGCTCATAATAGCTTACGTTCAGGAATGGCAGGTAACTGCCCAAGATGTCATAGCGACCTTTATTAAATATATGCCTATCCATTGTTAAGAGTAATTTCCTTCTTAAGGAAGTTCCAGCATTGTCTTGTATAATCAGGGCAAAAACCGGTTTGCGTTTATTATTGAACAAATACATATACACATATATATACACACATAGATATATTTATATACAGATTATTGTAATTTTGAAAGAGAAAAAAAATTTTAAATTATCATATTTCGGAAACAAGAGGTAAAACGCGATATTAAAAAAAAAAATTTATTAAAAAACTATTTATCTTTTCTTCTTCTTTCTCTCCTTGTTTTCTTTTTTTAAATTTTGTCGAGTTTTTTTTCAATACAATATACAATAGTTGGATGGGCATGAAGTTTTGCATGCTTCTAATGAGAGAGAATGATTACTTTGTTATTAATTATCATGCGTTCTAAACGGTCAAAAATTTTTAAACTTCGGGATTTATTAGAAAACGTTATTTTTATTTAGCCTGTGAAAAAAAAAATGAGCAACATCTGTCGAAAAGTGATTTCATGCTGGACTATCTTAAAACCTCGAAATAAATGTTTTTTTTTAAATTATAAAATTTATGTAAATTGTCTTTTCTTCTTTTTAAATAAATTTTCTCCCCCCGTAAATGATAAGGATTTTACATTTTACCCTTTACATTTTACATTTTAACAAAATAATATATAAAAATGTAGTTGTTTGGCAAAAAAATTCCAAAGAAAATAATTTCAATGAATTTTTCAAAATGCGCCACTTTTTTTGCTGTGCAGTTTATTTACATATTACAATAACGTACAAACCTTATACCATGACACGTGAAACAAAATTGTATACTAAAACTTAATTTAACAAGCCGTATGATGGGTTTGTCTCTGAGTGTCAAATTTCTTAGCGCGGTCCAGCCCATGAGGTCTACACGATCTTCGTATTTTTTTAATAATAACAATATTTATTAGTAAACATGATTATAAAAGTAATATTCGTAATTAAAAAAGTAATAGAACATTAAAATCAGATTTATTTCTGTAAATATTACTGTTATAGAAAAAATAATAGGTAGTGAAATGCATTTAATACAACTTTTCTTATGATAAATTCGCCCATATTAACTTAGTATTAAGAGAACCGATCAAGTAGCCGAGCGGTTTAACGCGTCGTTATGCCTACTTGGAACTGGGAGGTTATGGGTTTGAATCCCGACATCGGCAGTTTGTCAATGAATAAAAAAAAGAAAAAAAAGGGGGCGGTTAATTGACTAAACAGTCGGCGTAAGGATAAGAACGAAGTAACCGACTATGCTTGTGAAGGTTTTCTGCAGTTTCCTTCACGAACTCTAGATGAATATCGGCGTATCTCCTATCAAAGTCGACTGAAGCCGCACAACCTGCCAATTCCTACACACAAAATTATCCTTCCACTACACTCACATCCTCACATCCTTAGGCATCACAGTGGACCTTTTGGTCGAAGTGTGTCCCGTCCAGGACAGCCGCAACAATCCAATATATTTAGTATTAAGAGAGATTTTGTAAACATTGATTCGAGAGTTTTCGTACGACTCACGAACACACACACAAACGAATCATTTAAAAAATGGTGTTTAGAAACTTTAGAGATAGCAAAACATGAAGATACGGTGAACAATTTGATTTCGGTTTTCGGACCGATTACTTTAAATTCGTCTACTTGGAAGTTTAAAAAATAAACATATACATAAAACATACTTCTAAATAAGAGAATTTCGAAAGCAACGCATTCATCGATAGAAATAAAGAAAAATTTTTCAAGAAAATCTTCAACTGTCAAAACGAGACGAAACGAGTTGATAGAAAACTTTTACAAGTCAATACAATCCAAAAAACATGCTACTCTGATCTCGTCTTGTCTTGCGGCATCACTAGCCATAACTGATAATGGAAAACCGACTTCAAAAATCAAATATTCTATAACAAAAAATGCACTAAAAAGTAAAAAAATAATTGCATATTCTTGTGCCAATTTTAGTTCACCTAAGCAAAAATTTTTAAATATATATGTACAATTATTGTTATTTTTGGAGGCGGTGTCCAAAAGTTATGTGAATTTCTCTAAGCTGACACCGCCTCCAAAAATAACAATAATTGTACATATATATTTAAAAATTTTTGCTTAGGTGAACTGAAATTGGCACAAGAAAAATTTTATTCAGAAATCAATTGAATCAACTCAGGAGTCAGGTCTAGTATATTCGAAGTTATAATTTTCTGGTCCGTATTTAATACGTGTACTGAAATACATTTTATTCTGCAAATGTGACTGCTACCGGTAATTGGGTTACAATCAAAATATTAGTTTAATTATGTACACTTACCCCTGCAAAAATTTCGAACCAGGTGTAATATTCTATCTGTTACTGCACATAATATTCCACTAATATTTACGCTTAGAATGCGACTTACTGCTTCAAATAAATTGCAGGAGGTGTATATTTTGTAAGGATTTATTAAACGCAGTACAATTTTTGTTTTGACACTTTAAAAAAATTTCAATTTGAAGAAATTTTATACTATCTATCAAATTTTATTCCAGCTTGGAATTATTAAAGAACAATTTAACTGTAAGAACAGAGATTATATACAAAAAAATTTAAGTCAATCGCCCTGGCAACAAGCTTTTTTTTTACTCCTATGTCCTCTTAAGATAGTTACGAAAGAAATCAGCTCACCACTTTTTGTACACTCAAGGCCGATCCGCACCTGTACAAATGTCTCAGTCGTTAGTTATATTTTCTACCCTACGTTTTTATAACCACTGTTTCACAAGCACTTTTACAGTGATGAGAGATGTTTGTGTTGTTTTTATTAATAAATGAAATTGTAATGTAATTATTTTATGATGCATATTTAATTATTTTTAAAGTAGTTAGTTCATCAGTAGATACAACTTAAATAAAATGTAAAAGAAGTTCTTTAGCATGCCTTTAGCATGCCGTAGCTGATAATCGTCTGCAACTGAATAAATTTGATTTAGGAACTCATCATTTTATTGGATAATTTGTACAATTTTTCTGTTAAAAAATTTATTTATATTCGACGAAGTAATTCATTTTTGCACATGGTCACAAAAGTATTTTATAAGTAAAATATTTTATTGTGTCTCATTCATTCGATTTTAGAAATAATGCTTCGGATAAACATTGTTAAATATAAATATGCTAACAACTTTAATTCAAAATATTTCCTCAAAAATCGAATGATGTACATCGTTCAATAAAACTGAACCAACCTGAAATGTTAATTTTCTTACATTTCATAAAACTCCTCACTTTTGTAGCTCTCTGTATGTTATTTATTTCTAAACAAAGATAAATATATATTTTTTAAATGTGAAAAAAGAAATGGAAGTTGTATAAATGTATAAATTTTTATTTATGTAAACAAGTCAGTGATAGAGTAAGAATATGTAATTTAAATACATGTTATATCTCCCTTTTACGAATAAAAATAAAATAAAATGTTGTATCTGTCAAAAACATTTACTACATGAATCAAAATTGTGAGATACTGATTTGGTACAGGTCGATTAAATTTTATTGAACGGAAGTGTACAAATCAACTAAAAAATTTTGACAAATCGCTACTTTTGTGGCCCATAGTACTTCCCCTATGAACATCAAGGTTTGAATAGACAATAAAAGGTTGAAATTACATAATCATTTTACACTCAACACGAATTAATGAAAACGGTTACTTACAATAGATGAAAACCAACTAAAATAATTCGTACTCATTGTTCAAATCATAGAAGTAATCGCTTACCTGAAACAATAATTTAAAAAAATTAGATTAACTACAGTATTATACACCTTGTAAATTTTTAACTTATGTATGCAGATACAAAATTTTTTTAATACATATTTCAAAAATGAGAAAATAACTGCTACTAAATTCAAATACCAAAACACCTAACATACCAAATTTAATTCTGATCGGATTATAACCGGTCGCTAGAGTTGCTGCAGACACATCGCTGATGAAATTGACAATGTTTGAACAGAAGTTGTGGAAAATCTATAAATTTTATGAAAAAAAAGTTCAAAAAAATTCACTCCCAAAAATCAATGTTCTAGGACAAATAGAAGTACCTATAATATTGATGATTAGTGAGTCAGTCAGTCCCCAAAATGTATATTTTTAGAGTTAAATATCTTGAACTGTTAAAGCTGTTATGTTGAAGCTTGATACGTACCATCAGATGTTGAGTCTCCAGCTACGTTTTGTAGCTTTTAGCTTCATTGCTTTTTCGGTTCCTGAGATATAGAGTTCTAAACACCATCTCTAATCCTGCCTGTAAACATAATTAGTGCTTAAACTTGGTATAACGCACTATGTGATACCATCTGAGGATAATATATGATAAAATACAAGATTTTGACCGTTAGGAAACGTTGAAGACTTCTAACTGTCAATCAATCTAATAAACTGTATTTTCACAATTTTCTGTTTTTTCTTTTTTGGCCAAATCTCGTTGTATTCTATAGAACTGGTATGAGTACGAAAATTAAATTAGAGTAGACTACCTATATATATTTTCTGGTTGCACAAAGAATTATATACCCTATATATCAGGTTAATATTATTTCTTATTTAAGTTTTCTAACACGTGTTTAGTACCATCAAGATCAGAGAAACATGTTATATAATATACAGCTTGTATTTTAAAATACACCCAATCTGCAAACAATGTATAGTGCATATATCACTGTCTGTGTACAGTATACCATGATACTCTACTACACTACAAGCAGACGTCCCCACCAAAGACTGATCTAATGACAAATGTTTGTGGTGAGGCGTTTCAAATCGGCCTCCAATTTTAATGCAGAACAATATAGACAGCGATAGATACAGTATACATTGTTTGGAGATTGGGTGTATTTTAAAATACAATCAGTATGGAATATATGAATATGTGAATATAAAATATATATTATGGAATAATGTATCATTTGCAAAAGTGTTACGTAACCTAATCGTTTATTTCAATTGATATTCACCCATAATTGTTTTAATGACGCTTAATTTTACAAGTGAAATCTCTATCACATAGTAGTGCGTTAGACCAAGTTTAAGCACGAACTATGTTTACAGGAAGGATTAGAGACTGTTTCTAAGCGTCTGTACGTCAGGAACCAAAAAAACGATGATACTTGAGACCCACCATCTGACGGTTACGCACCAACATTACAACTTTAAGAGTTTTCTAAATTTAAATCGTTAAAATCGACATTCTAGGGATTGACTGATTGACTCACTCACTCACTCATCATCAATATAAGAGTACTTCCGGTTAAATCCTTTTGGCCTTATGTTAAATCCACCAAAATGTATACATCAAAAACGGTAAAAGATAGTAAACAAATTTTTAAACAAAAATTGTCTAAAATAGACAAAAATTGAATAAATAAACTTTTGATTGAAACTTTTTTTTATAAATTTATATTTTTGCCATAATTTCTGTTCAATGTCGATGATCATTGATTGATTGATCTTGGGATATAAAAAGTATTACACTTCGACCTTATCGTCCATTGTGCTCCTCCTTCTACTCCAGTTTGACGAGATTTGCTTCTCCCATATGTTGGAAATAGTCTGGAGCTTGCTTATCAGGTCCTCTTCATATATTCGGGGTGAGATGCACCGAATATCTTGTATCTGCTATAACCTAGAGGTTCGCAGTCAGAGATAATGTGGATGGATGTTTCTTCCTCCTCGCCACACAATCTGCACATAATGGTCCCGTTATTAAGTCCCATTGTGTGCAGATGCTTTCGCAGGGGATAATGCCCGGTAATGAATCTGGTAACTCTCCGTAGTTGCATCCTGTTCAGCCTCAGTGCATCGAGAGATAGCCTCTTCGATTATCATTAGCGATGTGTCTGTAGCCACTCTAGTGACCAGTTATTGTAATCCGATCATAATGAAATTTGGTATGTAAGATGCTTTTGATATTTGAACGGCTATGCAATGAACGGAAGTTCATTGCAAAATCTGACCAGGAAAAAAGGGGGTTTAGAGGGAGGAGTAAACACAAAATTTGGTAGATCTCTCTTAATACTGGAACAACAAATAAATTTATAAGTAGCAAAGTTATAGAAAAGTTATAGAATTTGAAAAAAATTGACCACTTATTGAATTGAAGTAAAGTTGTTTTTCTACAACTTTATATCTCATACATTAAGTTTTAGATTATCAAACTATAATTAATCAGTTTATCAATTATAAATACGTATTTCGACTACAAACTAGTCATAATCAGTATAAAATAGCTAGCCGTAATTTACTCTTTAGCTAATCGTAATTTAAATTAGCAACGAATAACATATCCTGAGACAATATAAGAGTAATTTTTTTAAAAGTGATGTTAACAAGAGTAAATTGAATGAAAGTAATTTTAACAAGAGTAATTTCAATAAAGTTTATTATATTTTAATTTATTTTGTTATATTTATTTTTATTTTTGTCTGTTCATTTCGATTTTCTATCTATTTTTAATGGTCAAAGAGTAAATTAGCTAATTTATACTGATGATGACTACTTTGTAGTCGAGATACGTATTTATAATACAAACACTGATCTAGGTATTGGGGCGAATTTGAAATTTTATCTCATACATTTTTTAACATTTTTAATATTAAGAGAGATATATTCTATATTATATGTTTTCTTCTCTTAATCACTTCTATACTGTATGAATATTACATTTCATGCGCATCATACATTCAGTGAGGATTAAAAACCTTTCCAAAAATTGTTGATATCCGACAAAAAACATAGATGTGAGGGAGACGAAGTTTTCGCATACATAAAGTATTGATATCCCAGCAAAAACAAAAATGTTTTCCTTCAAAAGTTGTGAAATCTATCTAAGCACCAAGTTTTTTAATAAAAATGAGAAAATGGTGGATATATATTTATTGGGTAAGTTTCTCAGGTGCAGCGTTTTCATTTGTTAACCAAACATCTGAGAAACCCAATTAATATACACCAATCGCTTTCTCATTTCTCTACTTAATACTTAATATAACAAAAAACATCGTCGGATAAAACTATTGATTTAATTTTGCCACAATAGTAATAGTGTCATGAAGAACAAAATCGTTTTATGACAGTTATTTAAAACAAATAATTTTGAATGAGACTAATAAAGCTCTCAATAGTCCTTGACTGGATTGAATATTTAAAAAACATTTAGAAAAATTTACATTCAAAAGTCAAGAAGAATACACTACTAGAGCTTTGTTGCATCCAACTGTATAAATATATAAAACAAATAAATAAAACAAATAAATAATAAATATATAAATATATAAATATATAAATATAAAAATATAAAAATCTCCATTTTAAATATGTCAATAGCATAGAAACACTTTTATTGTTGGACACTCAGTAAATCAAATACACATAACCCGTGCGCCCTATTCAACATCCATGTATACAGATGTTATATTAAGGTCATACAGTGATTATGGGGTTCCTGCATTTTGTGGTAGTGAAGCAGATTGTATGTTGTTCGTCTTGATGATTTGTTCATCTTCTTTTCTACATGTGGACGTGGAATGAAAAGGGTATTACTAATTTAATTTTCACATTTCAAATCTTCTCACATATAATACGAGTACGGTAAAAATATTAGCGAAATTCCTTTACAAGAAAATAGAGCATATATATATATATATATATATGTCGGAAGTTGAATTTGTGCAAAGGACAAATTCACATTTGAAGATTTTTAAACACTTACATTTATAAGTGCTATAAAACTATTTTTTAAGAAAAGGGTTTATTTATTACAGTATGTCCGACATAAAAGGATCCGCCAGACATAGAGGCCTGGAAATTAGATATTATCGATACTTATATATTCTTAGAATAAAATAAATTGTCTATTATAAGTGCAATAAAGAATAATTTCTTTAAGATTATCAATTAACACAGTAAGTATGGGTTCGGTTGGACGGGACACATGCGGTCTCTACTTAGACGCAAATTGTACGGTACGAATGTAATAAACCAATTTTTTGTGATATACCTGAGATGGTACATAAATATGATGTAGTAATAGGATGACCCCTTTCCAATATTTTTACAAACATCAAGGAAGGGAGAGGAGTTTCAAAAAGGAAGCAGGACAGTCAGTTCTGAGAGGACAGCACCCGAGTACAGACCGTATCGTGCAGTTGCGTATTAGTATCAACTGAACTCTGCTGAAAGTTACATGAAAATAGCATCACATGGAAATAGTGTTTGGATTATTGGTAGCCCTTTTGGACTAGTATAATTAATTATGTTTATTGATGAGATAACCGTGGTATGGCATTTGTTAGTATTATTCGTGTTGTATCTGTATTGTTAACTGGAGCTAACTTACTGTGTCGTAGGTTGAACTAATTGTAATTACTAATTGTGAAAGTGCGGGACACCGGGTATTATTGAAGACTAGTGCGTGTTTGTGAAAATGCATCTTTCAGTGTGCTATTGGAAAATTGGTAAGTGTTTGTATTTTATAAAAACAACAATGCCTGACAACATATATACTGGTTCAAATGACCATAATCCCAATTATGCGACTCCGACATCAGAAGTGGGATCAGTGCCTGGTATATCATTGCAAGATAAACATGAGAAAATACGCCAAAAGTAATATCTGTTCTAACAAAAGAACTCGTATCAATTATCTTTGATTCTAATTACCCTATTAAGTTCCATACTGACGCTAGCTATAATGGGTTTAGGGCTATGTTAAGGCAAAAGATCGAAGTAAAGATCATTCTTATGAACTATAAACTTTAGCTGTAGTAAACTCATTAAAACATTTTCGACATTATTTACACGGGCGGAAATTTGTGGTCATTACAGATTGTAACTCATTAAAAGTATCTCAAAATATAGCAAATTTAAATGATCAAGTCCACAGATAATGGGCTTTCTTGTAGTCCTTTACTTTTGAAATTATATATCGTGCGGGTAAACGAATGACTCTTGTAGATTTCCTTTGACGAAATCCAATAGATGTTAATAATAAAATAGTAAATAAAAGAAAAGAAAAGGAAATTAATCTAGCTGAGAGTCGGAAGATTCGTTATTAACCGAACAACGTCGCGATCGTCAAATCTAGAAAATTGTTACCGGGTTACAGAACGATGTGATTGCGGAAGACATCGCGAAAAACATACGAGTTGCGATCTTGTATCCTTTTCCGCAAAACTCGGAGAAATGTAAAAAGCTTATTGTTTGCCATCGCTTCAAGGGGTTTCGTTGATCCGTTATTAGGGTGTGCATCAGTCAATTATGCACTTGGACTGGGATAAAGCGCTTGAGGGGCTTTATGAGTAATTTTGATTTGAAGGAATGGCGAAATATCTGTATAAACCATTGCACGGTCGTAGAAAGACGCGATAGGAGAAACACAATTGGGTTTTAATAGTACTATCAATCGTGTAACTAAATCCAGTCCTTTAGAGTTATAAATTCGTAATGTAGCGAGACCTCACGATATCTCCAAGGTGACACAGCAGGCCGTAGATAATATAAAAGCTAATGCTAGATACGATAAAAAAAAAAAAAAAAAAGATTCGATAAAACTAAAGCAAAAATAATTAAATTCAATATTGGTGATTTTGTATTGTTAAAAAGAGAAGAAAGAAACCAAACTAAATTAGAACCGAAATTTAGGGGCCCATTTGTAGTGGCAGAGGTTTTAGAAGGAGATAGATACACTTTAAAAAAACAGTAAAAGGTAGAAGGACTTACAAATACAGTCATGATAAATTGAGATGCATGCCGGAGGGTTACATTCCTAGAGAGTTAGATGTCTGTGATTCTGATAACGATGTTGAAAACGATTCAGTAGAGAGCTCTGATGAGCACTGACAATCGTTTTGTAAAATGAATTAAGCCTTACACGGTTACCATGATTTTCCCACACACCATACATATGGTAACGGGGTCTAAAGAAATTTAGATGTGATTATGTGTAAGCATTTTGTAAAATGAATTAAGCCTTACACGACGTATTCAGTAATGGGGTTCCCATGATTTTCCCACACACCATACATATGGTAACGGGGTCTAAAGAAATTTAGATGTGATTATGTGTAGGCATTTTGTAAAATGAATTAAGCCTTACACGACGTATTCAGTAATAGGGTTCCCATGATTTTCCCACACTGGAGAATAATTTTTTTTAGTACTCCACTGTTTAAAATTTATTATTATTTTGTTTTCATATTTTTATTATTCAAAAAATAATAATTTATATAATTATTGGTTTATGCGAGTTGAGAATTTACATAATTTCAACAAACATTTACTTAGATCGGATATGACTTGCGTATATCCAAGCTTACTTCGATATTTCCGCACATATTTCAAAGCAGTTACAAAAAGTACTTGTCTCAAGACAGTTACTAAAATTAGTTGGCTCAGTACAGTTACTAAAAGTAGTTGTCTCACATGAATTAATCAGATGGTATTTTGAATTTTTATTTCTTCAATTTACAAATTGAATATTTATTATGGATTGTGCTGAAGTATCGAATAGGCGAATTAATGGTTTCTATCTGATTGTATCTAAGTATATTTTTTTTGTATAATTTATTTAATTCACCATTCCGAAACTTGTGGTTTTTCAAACTTGTCACATTTCAATACACATTCTATACACATTTTGGCTGTACAATTTATGTATTTTATGTGAATATGCAATGACTTTTTCAATTTATAACTATATTGTTTTGTATACGCTTGGTATTTTTGGCCTTGTAGTTTTTCTTTACAGAAGCGTAAAGTCCCCTTTATATACAACTATGTATCTGAATTAAATTTGTAGTGTATATTTATATTTTTGCAAATCAGACATATTTGAACATTTTTTTTTTACTGTAGTGTCGTTTTTTTTTTATACGATATTTCTTTTTACTACAGTTCAATCTAGTACATATTCATGTAATTTTTTTTATAACTTGTACAACCAAACTTAGTATTTTAAGGATAGTTATACTATCAACATATTAAATGAAAAATTATTTATTTCAAATATATTTTATTTTTACATATATTTTGTTTTGTTCTTTTTTTTGTACTTTTTTTTTATTTTCAGTATTTCTGATTCAAATCACTAGTCGATAACTTAGACACTTACTGGATAGTAAAGATCTTACTACCTCAATATTATCTTTTTTAATGGGCCCAGCTTTTATTGAAAGACTTTCGGTTCAACGTGTTATTTTTTTTATATTTACGTGTATCGCGTTAGCACCGATCGTTTTCCAATTTTCATAATTCCACATACAATACTCTGCTTTGGATTTTTTTTTCTAAAGTACCGTATATTTAGTTTTCATTATTTTTTTTTTAAAAATACATCATAATACCTCTTTTAATTAAAATTACTAAATTAACAAATTTATGAAAATAATTGTTAATTCAATTATTTTCTATAAAGTGTGGTATAGTTTTACATACACACACACTCATTATTTTCTATAAAGTGTTTAGTTTTTTTTTTTTAAAACTAAACACCCTTTTTTTTTAAACTAAACTTATTATTTTTTTAAATACACATATGGAAGCAGAGCAAATATCCATATGTGTCTTTTGTTTTCGATAGTTTTCACAAAGCTCGACTTGTGATTCTGAAATTCTTTTTGAAAGTTGAAATGATTATAATTTTTTCTTTATATTTATACATTTATATCTTTTACATTCTCTTTAATTCTATAATTATATTTAACTTAGTGCTAATTTTTTTTCTCTTTCTTCTATTTTGTTTGTGGTTTAAATTTTCATTATGCCGAGAACAACTCGTAATACACCAGGTACCCCAGGAGATGACGATCCTCCAGCTTCACCAGATGACTTATTCATCACGCCTCATCAAGTATCAGCGGTTAACTTAGCGGCTATAACTACGCAGATGCAGACTACAGCTCAACAGTTCCATGCGTCAGTGCTGCACGTTTCGGATGTACAGCAACAAATACAACAGCAAAGCAAGCAGATTAGTAGCATTACCGATGCCTTGGCAACAATAACAACTACTCTATCAAATAATAACACTAGTTCAAATCAATTAACTTCAAATTTTAGTTTTTTTGCAAAACCGAGTATAGATTCCTTTATAAATAAAATCACTATTCTGGACATTTCGGTTCCAGAAAATATTATACAGTTTATTGTCGATACTCAACATTTAGTTGATATTAATTTTTTACCTATAGACGTTCTTTTGAAATCTTTAATCAATAGGTGTGCTTCGAACGCACAAACATTTTGGTCTACTTGTTTGGCTGACTCTTTGTCTTGGCAAAATATTAAACATAATTTATTACAAGTTTATATTCCACCTTTGACTAAACAGATATTAATTGATAGATTGGTCCGGCGAAATCAACTTGACACTGAAAAATTTTCGACATTTGTTCCTTCAATAATAAAATTCGCGAACATCCTACTTAATGATTCATCTGAATCCGAAATCATACAAATTATTTTTGCTCATGCCAATAATTCTGTCCTAACTATTCTTGGTTTATATCAAATTCCCGATACTTATAAAGATTTGTATCAACTAATCACTAAAATTGAGGAAATTCAAGCGCGAATAACTACAACACCCGTCAGTGTAAACGTTACTTCAATTCAAAATACGCATAATGACACTAAACTTTTTTGTACTTTCTGTAAAGGTACTAATCACAATTTTAAATTTTGTTTTAAAAGAAAGAAGCATAATATAAATGTTAGTACTACGGTTCCAAAAAACTCGCAATAGACCCCAAGTTTCTTATTAATGATGTTATTTTAAATTATACTATTTTACCTCTACAAACCATTTTCATTCAAGGTTATCCTTTATTAACACTTTTTGATTCCGGTGCTACTGTTAATGCTATTAAAACTGCGACTTTTAACAAGTTAAAAGCTAACAATAGAAACATCGTCACCGAATCAATTGATAAAACTATTTCTTTGCCGGGAAATAATTTTTTAAAATGTAATTTAACTGCGAAACTTCATTTTAAATTGGCTAATTTTTCATGGACTCAAACTTTTTTTATAGTAGATTCATTACCGTTTGAGGTAATTTTAGGTGTTGCCACACTTAAAAATTGCAACATCATTTTGGACTTCTTTAAGTCGACGATCAAATTTTATTTTCATCCTAATGTTGAAATACCGTTTTCGGGTTTTTGTAATAATAATCGAATTATTAATACCATTGTCGAAGCGAAAGTAAATCTTAATAGCAAACAAACCAAAGTGTTGCAAACACTTCTTCAAAACTTTAAATCGATTTTTTCTGACATTCCTGGTCTTGCCAAGGGTTTTGAATATAAAATTAAGTTAATCGATAACATTCCGGTTTGTAAAGCTCCTTACTATCTAGCACCCGATAAAGCCAGACTTTTGGACGAGCATGTTCAAGAGCTTGTTACACAAGGGGTACTTTCTCCTTCGAACTCTAATTATAGCTCACCCGTCTTCTTTGTTAAAAAGAAAGACGATTCTTATCGGTTAGTCGCTGACTATAGGTTTGTTAACAAACATATAGAGTTTGATCCGATGAGTTCAGCCAGTATGGCTCATATTTTCGCTAGCTTAGGTAATTCGAAAGTGTTTACACTCCTCGACATGAAATCCAGTTTTCATCAGATAAAATTATCAGATGACTCGAAACATGTCACCGCGATCGTCACACAATATGGTCTGTTTGAGTACAATACGATGCCTTTCGGGCTAAAGGTGGCTAGTCAATCATTAGCTCGTTTTTTAAATTCCAGTCTTGCAGAATTTCGTCATAAATTTCTTCTTATTTATTATGACGATTTAATTGTACATTCGCCCGACATTGAATCACATTTAAATCACCTGAATCTCTTGTTCACTAAAATAAAGTCTATCGGTATCACTATTAATCCTTCTAAGGCTCGATTTTGTATGTCGAGGGTACGTTTGTTGGGTAGCGTAATATCCGCTGAGGGACGCTTTATAGACCCTATTAAGGTGCAAGCAATCAATGACATGCCAACTCCAAAAAACGTCAAAGAAGTTATGCGTCTAGTTGGGGCTGCGGCTTTTTACTCCCGCTATATTCCCATGTTCAGTCAGATTGTAGCTCCGTTAAACGATTTAAAAAAGAAAGGTGTTAGGTTCAAAATTACTAAGGTTCATCTTGATGCAATCTCTACTTTAAAAAAATCTTTAGTAAGTGCGCCTGTCTTAAAACATCCTAATTTTGACAAACCTTTTGTGCTACAAACTGACGGATCAGCTACTGGTCTGGGCGCGGTATTACTTCAAAAATATGATGACGGTTTGCACCCCATTATGTACTGTTCTCGAAAATTGAATCCAGCCGAATTAAAATATAACAGTCATGAATTAGAACTTCTCGCAGTAGTAACGGCCCTAGATAAATTTAAAGATTTTTTAACCGACCGCAAGTTTACTCTACAGACTGACTGCAGGTCGTTATTGTGGATTTTTAATACCCCCAATAAATTTAATAAATTATCTAGGTGGATCCTTAAAATTTCGAGATATGACTTTACCCCGGAACATATTAAGGGCAAATTGAACAATATGGCCGATTTTCTATCTAGGTTATACGAAACTGACCATATGTTAGTGAACAAATTTTCTGATTCAAATCAAGATTCAGGCAAAAATTTCATTAAAATTAAAGAGTTGCATAGCAATGATCCAGGTTATGCAAACCTTTTAAAAAAGATAACCAATACTTTGGGTCAAACTGACTTAGAATCGGTGAATGAAGAAATCAGGAACAATGCGCAACTGAACTTTATTAACGTTTTAGCTAATACAAATTTTGATTACCTTTCTATTAAAAGCGAGCAACGTAACTCTCCCGAATGTAAAATCATTTATCAAAACCTTAAGGCTCAGATGAATGTCCCTAATTTTTGCATAAAGGATGGGTTAATTTATAAGTTCGTCGGAAGGAATCGACTAAAACGTATATTTTTACCAGATAATTTACTCGATTACGTTCTTCGATATTATCATGATTCCAAGTATGCTGCGCATAATTCAGTAATTAAAACATTCCGTGAAATTAGTAAAATATTTTACTACAAAAACCTCTATGCAAAAGTAAGGGACTATGTCAGAACCTGTAAAGTGTGCCAGGCTATAAGGCCATATACACGTAACGATAAGGTTCAGTTGAGTAGTTCCGTGCCGGAGTATACCCTACATACTTTGTACGTCGACTTTATCGGTCCTATTATTAGATCAAGTGAAGGTTTTAAATATATTTTTTCTATTGTAGATGGATTTTCAAAATTTGCTTTCGCCTTTCCATGTAAAAGGCAGACCAGTGACGTTGCCATTTCACTGATACAGAAGATTTTCCTGCAAAACGGATATCCGACGGTTGTTGTAGCCGACAACGGACCAGCCTTTGCGTCGATCAAGTGGAAAACCTTCTTATTTAATAATGGTATTAGAGCTGCCTACTGTTCGAGCTATACACCATCTTCGAACAAGAGCGAGTGCCTCAATCGACAGATAAAATATAATTTAGGATGCATTCTCAAAGAATATTCTGTAGAACATAAAAATTGGTCAAAATTTTTGAGTTTTGTAATTTTCAATTACAACAACTCCTACAAAAGTACAATCGACTCAACACCAGCTGAAGTTTATTTTGGTAGAAAGTTAATGACGCCGTTTGTGATTATAAACGAATTAACTGAGTTAATCACGAGTTCTGCTAAACCATCACAAGCACATATACAAGATGCGTTAAAGATTGCTCACCAACAACGAGTCAACCAAACTTTAAATAAACCAACGCTGTCTAAATATAAAGTGGGTCAATTGGTCATGGTAAAAAACTTGGCCCCGAATATGAACAAGAATATCGCACCTAAATTCGCTTCAAAATTCAATGGACCGTACAAGATAATAAAGTTCACTACACCAACTTCAGTTAGGCTAAAAGCTCCAAAGTCTAATAAGAAAACCTTCGGCATGTCGATATACAACATTCGGCCATACTATCTCAGAGGATATCAAGGGAATGGTAACGTTACTGCATCCTAATTAAACATCTAAATGTATTTAAATCTTCACGTCTAATCCACATTTGTAAGATTTTTCATTCATCTATTCGTGTCATTCTTGCTTTAATATTTTTCAATTAGCATGTCGCTAATTTTTTTGGCCCACTGGAGTGGAGAATAATTTTTTTTAGTACTCCACTGTTTAAAATTTATTATTATTTTGTTTTCATATTTTTATTATTCAAAAAATAATAATTGATATAATTATTGGTTTATGCGAGTTGAGAATTTACATAATTTCAACAAACATTTACTTAGATCGGATATGACTTGCGTATATCCAAGCTTACTTCGATATTTCCGCACATATTTCAAAGCAGTTACAAAAAGTACTTGTCTCAAGACAGTTACTAAAATTAGTTGGCTCAGTACAGTTACTAAAAGTAGTTGTCTCACATGAATTAATCAGATGGTATTTTGAATTTTTATTTCTTCAATTTACAAATTGAATATTTATTATGGATTGTGCTGAAGTATCGAATAGGCGAATTAATGGTTTCTATCTGATTGTATCTAAGTATATTTTTTTTGTATAATTTATTTAATTCACCATTCCGAAACTTGTGGTTTTTCAAACTTGTCACATTTCAATACACATTCTATACACATTTTGGCTGTACAATTTATGTATTTTATGTGAATATGCAATGACTTTTTCAACTTATAACTATATTGTTTTGTATACGCTTGGTATTTTTGGCCTTGTAGTTTTTCTTTACAGAAGCGTAAAGTCCCCTTTATATACAACTATGTATCTGAATTAAATTTGTAGTGTATATTTATATTTTTGCAAATCAGACATATTTGAACATTTTTTTTTTACTGTAGTGTCGTTTTTTTTTATATACGATATTTCTTTTTACTACAGTTCAATCTAGTACATATTCATGTAATTTTTTTTATAACTTGTACAACCAAACTTAGTATTTTAAGGATAGTTATACTATCAACATATTAAATGAAAAATTATTTATTTCAAATATATTTTATTTTTACATATATTTTGTTTTGTTCTTTTTTTTGTACTTTTTTTTTTATTTTCAGTATTTCTGATTCAAATCACTAGTCGATAACTTAGACACTTACTGGATAGTAAAGATCTTACTACCTCAATATTATCTTTTTTAATGGGCCCAGCTTTTATTGAAAGACTTTCGGTTCAACGTGTTATTTTTTTTATATTTACGTGTATCGCGTTAGCACCGATCGTTTTCCAATTTTCATAATTCCACATACAATACTCTGCTTTGGATTTTTTTTTCTAAAGTACCGTATATTTAGTTTTCATTATTTTTTTTTTAAAAATACATCATAATACCTCTTTTAATTAAAATTACTAAATTAACAAAATTCCAATATTTATGAAAATAATTGTTAATTCAATTATTTTCTATAAAGTGTGGTATATTTTTACATACACACACACTCATTATTTTCTATAAAGTGTTTAGTTTTTTTTTTTTAAAACTATACACCCTTTTTTTTTAAACTAAACTTATTTTTTTTTTAAATACACAACACACCATACATATGGTAACGGGGTCTAAAGAAATTTAGATGCGATTATGTGTAAGCATTTTGTAAAATGAATTAAGCCTTACACGACGTATTCAGTAATGGGGTTACCATGATTTTCCCACACACCATACATATGGTAACGGGGTCTAAAGAAATTTAGATGTGATTATGTGTAAGCATTTTGTAAAATGAATTAAGCCTTACACGAAGTATTCAGTAACGGGGTCTAAAGAAATTAAGATGTGATTATGTGTAAGCATTTTGTAAAATGAATTAAGCCTTACACGAAGTATTCAGTAACGGGGTCTAAAGAAATTTAGATGTGATTATGTGTAAGCATGAGAGTAACAGTTTCATTACATTAGATTGATAGCTCATAGGATGTAACTGGCCCTTGAGGTAATAAAAATAAAATAAAATAAACAAACTCTATCTATCATCCTCGGCTGCTGGACTGGACTACTAAGTTTATGGATTATGATTTAAGTGAAATGTAGTATCTATAATATCGAGTCTAACGCCAAACAACGCTAAAGTTTTGGATACACACGGGGACGTGTGATCGTCAGAATGGCCGTGTCGGAAGTTGAATTTGTGCAAAGGACAAATTCACATTTGTAGATTTTTAAACACTTACATTTATAAGTGCTATAAAACTATTTTTTAAGAAAAGGGTTTATTTATTACAGTATGTCCGACATAAAAGGATCCGCCAGACATAGAGGCCCGGAAATTAGATATTATCGATACTTATATATTCTTAGAATAAAATAAATTGTCTATTATAAGTGCAATAAAGAATAATTTCTTTAAGATTATCAATTAACACAGTAAGTATGGGTTCGGTTGGACGGGACACATGCGGTCTCTACTTAGACGCAAATTGTACGGTACGAATGTAATAAACCAATTTTTTGTGATATACCTGAGATGGTACATAAATATGATGTAGTAATAGGATGACCCCTTTCCAATATTTTTACAAACATCAAGGAAGGGAGAGGAGTTTCAAAAAGGAAGCAGGACAGTCAGTTCTGAGAGGACAGCACCCGAGTACAGACCGTATCGTGCAGTTGCGTATTAGTATCAACTGAACTCTGCTGAAAGTTACATGAAAATAGCATCACATGGAAATAGTGTTTGGATTATTGGTAGCCCTTTTGGACTAGTATAATTAATTATGTTTATTGATGAGATAACCGTGGTATGGCATTTGTTAGTATTATTCGTGTTGTATCTGTATTGTTAACTGGAGCTAACTTACTGTGTCGTAGGTTGAACTAATTGTAATTACTAATTGTGAAAGTGCGGGACACCGGGTATTATTGTAGACTAGTGCGTGTTTGTGAAAATGCATCTTTCAGTGTGCTATTGGAAAATTGGTAAGTGTTTGTATTTTATAAAAACAACAATGCCTGACAACATATATACTGGTTCAAACGACCATAATCCCAATTATGCGACTCCGACATATATATATATATATATATATATATATATATATACAGATAAGACAAGAAAAAACGTCAATTAAGAGGAAAAAGGAAACACAAAATTAGGTATATATTTCTTACTATTGGAAAACCGAAAAATGTATAAAAAGTAAGATTTTCGATAATTGTACTACTTATAGATATATGGATTGCAGAGGCTGTCCTGGACGGGACACACTTTGTCCATAAGGTCGATTGTGATGCCTAAGAATGTGAGGATGTGAGTGGAGGACAGGGAATTTTGTGTGTAGACTAGGAATTGGTAGGATGTGCGACTGCAGCCAACTTTGATAGGAACTATGCCGATACTCGTCTGGAATTCGTGAAAGAAACTGCAGAAAACCTTCACAAGCATAGCCGGTTACTTCGTTCTCGTCCATACGCCGACAGTTTAGTCACTTAACCGCTCCCTTTTTAAATTTTATTAATTGACAAACTGCCGATGTCGGGATTCAAACCCATAACCTCCCAGTTCCAAGTACGCAGAACTAACAAAGTTAACCACTATACCGCTTCTGGGAGCGGTTAGGCCTCAACCTACACTTCTGGGAACATTTTCCTTCAATTTTTATTTTCATTATGTAATTCTACACCAATTTTGAGAACTATATTCGATCGTTTTTTTTATGTTCAAACTCTACACGATTGACCCTCCATCCACACTTTTCACCTCCAATGAGACTTCTGAAAAGTGCGACTCTTGCTTTGTCGATATCATGGGAAACTGATGAGAAAATATCACGACTATATTCGATCAGAACACTTTTATGTAGCCTGCTCTTAGTCTATAAATACATAATGAAATAATTCACTTGAACAATTGAATAATAAAAATTAACTTTTCAATTAACTTTCATAAGTTTCTAATTTGTTAGTCTGATTGCAAACCGTAGGGTATGTCGCGGGGATTTGGGCAGCTTACTTAGAGAGCATATCCAAGTGCTAAAGCTCCAATATTATGTGTCTAATCTTTCTATTTTGTATCTAAAAGTAGTTATAACTAGTGACAATAACAACTAACTGAGTTAATTGCTTAAATACTCGGTCTATACTGAATTTAAGAAAAATAGTTTCTTACATAAATTGTTTATTTAAAAAAAAAATATCATTTTTGTCTTTTAATTGTTGGTCTATCTCTTACAGTTTCAAAGTTAGGTAGTCTTGTCCATTTTGCCCAAAGACTATCCGATTCTGCCCATACACGAACTTACCTTAGTTTTTAGCTATAGAACACACATACACAATTTTTGAGTTATCGTATTGACGTATGGGCGGTCGGACGAGCTAATTAGGTCATTTTAGGAACACCTTTACTAAAATTTTTTTTCAGCTATCATTTTTTCAACCATTGCAAAAACGCAACTATACTTAATATACCCTGGTATATATTATATACCGGGTATAAAAAAAACATGCGCTTTGACACAAAAATTCAAGATAATGACATGTTTTTTGAGATTAAAATAATAGAAAATATAGTTGTATAAGTAACATCATAAACATTATTAAACATATGATAATCTTTATAAATAATTAAAAAGTTTTTTACTATCAACATTCACATTTTAATTACAATAAATTTCTATCTTGGGAAATAAAATCGAAATTACAGATATTTAGTTAGCAATATTTATATTTGTCATAAAACATTATATTCACGAGACGCAACTTTATGACAGTCATTTCATAAAATCTTTTAAGTGTATTAATATAAATACCTATATGTATTTGTATACAGTGAATATTCTTTATAGGGACATCGCTTCGAGCGATATATCGATATAACGACAATTAGGAAACGAAAAAGCAGATACCTTAGCAAGGAAGGGAGTCAGAATACGCCCAGAGCCTATTTTAAGAATCCAAAAACAGCATGTAAACAAGTAATCAACGAGTGGATCAAGGTTTAACACCGTGATCACTGGAAAAATATCGCAGCAAAATCTCGGGAAAATACACTTTCGGAATGCATCCAACAGGCCCTCGATGAACTCCACCTTAACAGGATACAACTTACCGGACATTAACATTTACGAAAGCATCTGCACATAATAATACTCGATAATCCATTATGTGCAGGGATCCATTATGTGCAGCTGTGTGGCGAGGAGGAGAAAACATACAGCCACATCATATTTAATGCGAATATCTCGGTTAGAACAGATACAAGACTGTCTCATCCCGGATATATGCACTTTCAGGAAAATCTGGAAAGCAAACTCCTGGCTATTGCTAACAATATGAGAAGCGAATCTCGTCAGACTAAAGTGATGGGGGTCACGCACAACGGAACACAATGGGTCGACGTGCAATATTTTTTACAAACCCTATATATAAGATATATCTGATATATCTAAGATATATATATATATATATATATATATATATATATATATATATATATATATAAAATTATATATATTTAAAGTAGATATTTCTATATCTACTTTAAATAACAACAATTTATTTAAAGTGGTTGAAATTTCGAGTCGATAAATTATTAATTAAACTTCTATACATATTATATTTATTTGAAACAAAAAAACTTATTTGATTATTACAAATGTCGATAATATTAACGGTGCCTTCGATGTCACTATAAACGATTTTCACTGTTATTTAGACTTTTTACTGCTGTTAAATGCTATTTAAACTGTTTCTAATGCATAAGCACAATCTGTTTTTATCTGATTTACATGCGATGATATACAACGTAAAATACTGTACCAAACCCAACGTGTATGAGGGGTATTTTTAAATATTATATGAAAGTACTTTATAGCTAACAACGTCGCGAATGAGTAAGAGCGAATGAGATGAGTGAGTGAATGAGTTTGGTTGGTGGTTTGATAACTCAGGAAATGAGAAGATTCATTGGAAGAGATTTACACTGTGTAAGTTTATACGAAAATTTAAATGCATCAGATATATTTTAATGTCACATTTTGTACTAGACACAAGTTGTATTAACTAACCATTGAATTGTTAGGTATCAAATATTTAGTTTAAAAATTTTTTTTATCATTTTTATATTCTTGCCAAAATTTTAACTGCGGCGAAAAATTTGAATACGTCGTTCACTTTCAAGCTAGTAAGTAAATTTCAATATAAATTTCAATATAATTTAGTTTATTAGACATCTCCCCAAGTTACCACGGTAATTGTTTGTTACTTTGGTAACTTACAACAAATATATTCGGGCATATATTCTACGAATTGATTTAATAAAGATAATTTATATCTTGCAACTTGTCTTTTCATTTATTAAATGTATGATTACTAATTATTCCATCAATATTAATCTATTGTCTTACATTTTTGGCTGTCCGGCGGGGAATCGAACCCCGGTCTCCTGGGTTTCGAATATCTTACACGTTAATAGAGTTCAATAGTAGATCTTGCAGGTTGGTCGGATAATTATTGATGATCCAAGATTGAATTTAATGTGCTGGTTTGAATTTGATTTTGTGGAATTTCCAAGGCGAAAAATGAAACCAAGTTTTTGGTAGAAAATTCTTGCGTGTAATGTAATCCGATTAAAAAGAATGTTGATTGAATAGTTACTCTTACGCCAATGATTTCAGGCTTATTGAGTCGTTGAATATTTTCATCAGGTTAGGTAGCTTTGTGGTTATGTTACTCCAGCAAAGTTTTTCAATGAAAAAACAACAAAAGTAAAAAGTTTGGATTTATTTTAAAAAGTAAAACTAATAATTTTTCCGAAAATCAAAAGATGATTGGGGAAATTTGATATGCCACGAGTCGAAGGACTGAAATTATGGTTTCCACACTTATTTTAGGGAGAGAGATGTTTAACATAGAAAAACATTGAAAAGTACTTTTAACTAAAGTACCTATTTGAAATGTTGTGGATCTTACTTTTCCAACAAAATATGACGTCAATTGATCCCTTTTAGTCATTTTACCTTAGAAAGAATAAAATCACACATCTAAGAATAAAATCCCATTAAAAAATGTACTTTCTATTTTTCTCGGTATTTGCCGTAAAGACTTCAGAATTAGAGCAAGTAGAATTGAATGTTGTCAAAAGCCACATTTCTTGTAGCTTTTGTATTTTGAAATAATCTGTTTTTTTAATCTCATTTTATTAGCTAGTTTGGCGGCAACCGCAGATGGACTGTATTTAAGGACATCCAACTATATTCTTTACACCTTTTTTCAAAACAACCAGCTAATACAATCCACACCATCAATAAACCACTGTTAAAGTCTGCTAAAGTGCTGATTATAGTCCAGTTTTTTGGTGATTTTTTCGATCATAAACTTAATATTCGATTTGTGCCGAATTCATTTGATGCTTGAAAAACTATTTCCTGTAAAAGTTTTTCTTTATAACAATACTAACTTTTGTCCTAGACAACACGTAATGAAATATCCATTCTAATTAAATATTGATATGAAAAAATTTACTCATCAACCAAGAATCGAACCTCGGACCTCTGGATTTCTAGCGCAGCGTGCTTACCGCTACAGCAATGATGATTTTGACGTATGAGTAAATTTTTTTCATATCGTTTCCTGTATTACTTTGTTGTAAAATATCAACTTTCTTATTCACATATATTTATTTGTGTATAGATAGACTTAGAGGCTGCCTTGGGCGGGCTATATTTCGACCATAAGGTCCATTGTGATGCCTAAAGATGTGAGGATGTGAGTGGAGTGGAAGAAATTTTTGTGTATAGACTAGGAATTGGTAGGATTTGCGGCTGCAGCCCACTATGATAGGAACTATGCCGATATTCATCTGGAGTTGGTGAATGTTACTTCGTTATTGTCCATACGCCGACGGTTTAGTCAATTAACCACCTCTTTTTTTGTCTTAATAATTGACAAACTGCCGATGTCGGGATTCAAACCCATAACCTATCAGTTTCCAAGTAGGCATACTGCGCAGACATAACGCCTTAGATCGCTCGGTCACTTGTAATGGTGGACTTAGGCATCACAATACAACGCCTTAGTATACACAAATAATATTATGTGAATTATCCATTCGATATTCAAGTCTAATACTCTTGTATCTATGAAGATTTCGTATGGCGTTGAATTCAGATTTTAGTACACAAACAGACTGGTTCATTCATATGCCTTGTAATCCAATCTATTTATTAGATTTCTATGAACTTAAAAACATATCTATCTTTTGTAACATTTTTAAAAAAGGCTTTGAAATATATTCAGCAGGAACGCATTTTATAATGCAATCGTGGTGCTATAATAGTAGGTGTTGATGTATCAAATACAAACTTAACCATCCAGACATACAGAAATTCAAACCATACAGACATACAGAATACATACTGCAGTAACGTATTTATCCTGTCACAGCCTAAAGGATAATTTCATCATTTATTTCGCACCATGTATACCTGTCTGATTATATAATATATGGTATCCAATGTCAGTCAGTATTTCTGCCTTTGTTAAAAAATTAGTTAAACGATACGTTAATTGATGGACGGTTTTTTTTTATTCAGTTGTAATTTTCTTCCGACACGTCCAGATATTTTTAAACTCATAATTTAATTTATATGACAGATAGAGGTTATGTTCATTGTTAGTTAAATAAAATTAACAGGGTGAAAAACGATATAAACTGGGAAGTACGAGAATTTTACAGGTGATTTTTTATACCTAAATATTAATATAGGCACATTTGTGTCTTCAGCAGTTTCATCTGTATGGAGTTGCAATTATGCCAGAACGAGTTTTCCACAGCAAGTGTCATCTGTGTGATTTTGAAAAATAATTGATTTTTTTAAGTTCATTGGTTATTTGCATATTAGCAAAACCCAAACATGCGTTTATCAAATTTTTATCTGTCTGTCTGTTTGATTGTCGGGGCAAATTTCCAAAATGACTGAACCGTTTTGGGCGGGACTTTCATTTGCATGACCTCTCAGAAAATAATCTAGGCTACTTTTAACCCCGAAAATATTGAAGATTTTTTAGGGGTGGGGGTAAACATCTATCTTTGAAACCGTAAGAGATAGAAGAAAAAAACAAAATGTTCTTTTTTTTAAAATAAATAACTTTCAAATCGCTCATTGAGACAATCAACGCCCAGGAAGGAGGAAATATCTAGCATTAAAACTTTGTAAGAGATACAAAAATATATAAAAAATGTTTCTAAAACGGGAGCATTTTCTAAAAACCTGACAAATTCATTGTATAAATAATATTACATAAAAGCCATAAAATTCAAATAATCATTAAAATCAATAAATTATTAAGTTTCGCTCAACGTCAGCGAAGCGGGCTGGGAACAGCTAGTATAAACTAATGTAATAAACAAATAAAATATAGTTCAGGAAATAAACAATGAATATTTAACAATAGGGAATATGCATGAAAATTTATTTCACATGTATTTTCAGAATATGAAAATACTGTTAATACTGTAATAATATTTAAAAACGAAATTAAAATCCGACAAATATCAAGGAAGCTATAAGCTTTTAAAGATTATTATCTGTCTCTTTCTTGCAAAACGGAGTTTTACGTGTTTTTTATCATGGTGATATCGTATTATGACGTCACATGCCATGTCAAGAGGGCTGCCGCCCTCTTTGTCTAATCGGGAATTTCAATCATTCATATCTCGCTTATTTTTAAAGTTATTTAAAAAGTAATTTTACCTTGATATTTGTCAAGTAAACATGCTTCAATTCAAGTGAAAAAAAATGTTCATGCATATTCACTATTGTGTTTCGATAACAAAAGGGCATTAATGAAATTTATTAACCTCGATATCAATAATAATGATAATAATTTAAATTCAGTGCCGAAACCTGTGAGCCTTAATTCATTCAATTTGAGCGTCAATAAAATTTCCTGGCTTATGAAGAAAAATTCCATTTTTGTTGATAAAATTGAAACTTCAGCGTATTCAGTTACCGAAATCGAATTGTACATTTGTCTATCGAACAAAATAATTCAATTCACACATTCGGCTAACATGTTTTCCATGTTTTATGTAATAAAAAAGTGTATATGTCGAGTTAGTAGAATTTCAGATCGGTTGATGTTTTACGATCGTATAAAAAAGCTGGAGGGGTGATATTGTTTATAAAGAATTGTGTTAGCTTGATACTTACATAACATATATTGAGTGCTCCAACAAATAAATAACTTCTGTTAATAGTGTGGCATAAAATCTACGAGTTTAATAAGAGGTACGAGGAACGAGGAACGAACTTCAAACGGTAGCAAATGTCATAATTATCATTCGTTAAAAAAACCTTCCTAGATCTTAAATTTAATAGTATTATTCCAATTTTTTTTCCTAAAAAACAAAACAACATTTTGTTTTAAATTTTATTTAACAAAACGAACTTGCGATATCGTTATAAACATTTAGTTTACCATAGAAAGGTTTCAGAAACAGAATAAATCAATGCCAAATATACACAGAATATACTGGCTAAAATGACTTGATCTACCCACTGGTAGTCACTTAAAAACAAAACTACTATTTAACGTAAATCTAAATCTTAAGTCTAGATAGATAGATGGATTGTAGCGGCTGCCCTGGACGGGCTACATTGTGTTGCCTAATGATGTGACGATGTGAGTGGAGTGGAAGGAATTTTGTGTGTAGACTAGGAATTGGTAGGTTGTGCGGTTGCAGCCGACTCTGATAGGAACGATACCGATATTCAGATGGAGTTCGTGAGGAAACTGCAGAAAACCTTCACAAGCATAGCCGCTTACTTCGTTCTTGTCCAAAACGCCTCAGACATAACGCCTTAGACCGGTCGGCTACATGGACGGTTTGTCTTAAGTCTAACACATTTTGTCTATTCAGTCTGTTCAAACTGTTACGACTGTCTAAAAGATTGATCACTTCAATATTTGGATACCGTTTAAGGCGAGTAATGAATCCGTCACTGAATTGCGAAATTTTGTCACGCACTGTGGGTACTTCGAGATTGCGATAAATGTCGTCAGTACGCACATACAACGGAGAATCACAAATGAATTGTTCATCACACGTTCGATTGAAAACGTTGAAGTATATTTCGATGTTACTTTTGCTCGCAGTTCTCCATAGTAGATCCTCATAGGTTGACACAGGGTTTAAGATATTTTTACACACTAACACTTTATTGTCTAATGTTGGTTTTGATTTTTGTCCTATAAGCCAATAACATTTTAAGAGATTTAAGTTAAGCTGTTTTCTTTTGGTCCAGATGTGTTTTTGTCATGTTAGTCTTCTATCTAGGTGCAACAAGTGAATGAAGTATTTTACTTCATTAACTTGTGGACAACTGACATTGTTCATGCTAACAACTGGGCAAGTTCCTCTCCGCATGGTTACCTGGACTTGAACGGATTTCGATTCAATAGCTTGAATGCTCCATTTTTGTAACCAATGTTGTATTTTATCTAACGTATTTTGTCGCTTTCTAGAAGCTACAAGTGGATTATCGTCAATGAATAAAATGGCAGTATCATTAGCAAATGTTGCTGTAGTGTTTTCTTCGTCAACAGGTAAATCTACAGTATAAATCAAATATAGAATTGGACCTAGTCCTTGTGGTACGCGAGATTGAATAGGAAATAAGTCAGATAACTCCTCTCGATATTTGACTTGAAAATACCGTAATATGCGCTAGGTTTGTGTTATTTTAGTTTTAGTTTGTTATGCAAGCCAGTGTATAGAAATGAAAATACTTTTTACTTTGAGAGACCAGACTGTATATAGATATGTTTTATTCGTCAGTCATAAACTTGTATCGCATATATTTTATTTATTTACGGTGTACTATATGATATCGAAAACTGTACAATGTAGTACAACTGATATTCCATATGTCTGCTCTGTATTCGATCATTGAATCGACTTAGATATATAAAATAAATCGTCGGTATAGTACATATGGTTCGTTGGTTGATTGTAGTATACTGTAAGTAGTCACCGTCAATATATTTAAACGACCCGAATACAGATTTTTTATGTATAAAAACAGTACGATTCATTTCATTATCGTTTTAGTTTATTACGGTTTTTATAGGTTTTTGAATACAAATACTAGTATGAGTTGTTTTTTTTTTTGGTTAGTGTATAGATACATGTTCTCACTATAAAATGTTAAATAATTTTAAGAAAATATAGTTCTAATTGAGTATTTAGCTGCGTATATCATATTTATATTTAAAGAACCTGCTGTTTAAAAGTAGAAAATGACATAAGGGAACATATTTTTTAAGCATTTTGAAAAATGCTTCCATGAGCTCAAGATTATAATTTTTGCTCCTTTCCGATTTACAAGGCTCCCAAGAATTCAGTCATTTAAACAAATTATTTTCACAAATTTTAAATTTTGTTTAAATTTAGTTTATTTCTAGAACGAATTTCGATGTCAGGTTCAAAATTATTGTGCAATTTATAGGCCACTCAAACGTCACTAGGTCATTTACAATTACATTTTTTCCAGTTTCCATTTTTATACCCAGTATTTATAATATATACGAAGGTATATATTATACGTCCCAGTATTTATAATATATACGAAGGTATATATTATACGTCCCGACTATGCAACGGTTAAAAATATTGATCGCAGAAAATAAATTTTGGTATAGGTGTTCATAAAATGACCTAATTAGTTCATTTCGGCAAGTCTACCCGTCTGTCCGTAGACACGATTACTAAAAAACGAAAAGAGGTTAGAAGCTGATTTGAGCAATTTTGTGTGTGTGTTCTATAGCTTAAAAGTAAGATCGAGTTCGCGAATGGGCAAAATCAGATTGTGCTTCTTCCCGGTAGGAGGAAAAATATCCCTCTTTGAATCCGTAAAATAGAGAATAAAAATTTAAAGACAAAAAATGTTCTTTTTAAAAAAATAATCAACTTTTGATGGAAATTTTTTTTCATAAACTCAAATCTATACTAGGTATTTAAGGAATTAACTCAGATGTTATTTTCATTTGTTTCTTTTATATTGGAATATTCCTCGCAGTTTGTGAAGAAATTGTTGGACTAGCGAGGATTAAGGCCAATACAGTTTTATGTAAATATAAGAATGCTTATAAATTAGTTTTTTTCCTTCCCAACCAACGTCCGTTCAATATGACGTTCAAGCTTGAATGAATTTTTTATATTAATATTCTGTGGTTTGAAACAATTTTTATTATTTTTGACGAAGTGGCCTAACGTCTCTCATTATAGCTGATATATAAATAAAAAACTGTGAGAGTGTCAAATTGTTCTCATGAAGTGTGAACCAGACTTTAGCTGCAACCAGTATTTATTTATGACAATACGTTTTAAGCAGAACATTTGTTATTCACTGATTATTACGTTGAAAGTTTATGGTTTATCTCTTATCAATATACATGTTTTGTTACCTACTTTTTTATGGATACTGACAATTTTATAGGTAATTTATGGGTAGTATTTAAATCAAAATAAACGTTTAAAGCCGATTTTTGTGTGTGTGCTGTAAGACTTACAGTGTAAGTCCACTTTTTGGCAAGTACTGTAAGTCCTATTTTTGACCAATATAAGTTTAGGGTAGTTGTAGTTTGAACACTTTTTACTATTTAATAGAATTATAATTAAATATACAATGGGGTTATTGAAATAATTCATTTTATAAGAGTGGAATTAGAGCATTCGTCATTAATTGTACTCAAAATTTTTCCCCACTACCTAAAAGTCGATTGAGCTGAATTATGTTGACAATACAACAACGCAGTACACTCCCGTTAAAAAAAATTGAACCAGTTGAAAAGTTCTTGAATACATGTAATATTATACATATATTCAGTAATATATACACTTAGATTGTGACTTACTGTTTCAATTAGAGTGTATAACCTAGATAAACTTATGAGGAATTCAATTTAATTTTGTGTAGGTGCAAAATAAAAAAAATTCGTTACACAGGAAATGCGTCAACTTAGCGAATTTCCTTCGAATAACTCATAAATAACTCTCTAGCTAAAATCTGATATGATTTTGGTATTTGCAAGATCAATTTTATTGGTAAATGGCTTGGTCAAAGGGTGTGGGAGCTATAGAGAAAGAAAATTTAAAATATCTCTCTTAAAATTAGAACAATCGAAAAAGATAAAGTAAAGTTGAGTAAAGAAAATCGAGTAAAGTTGTAGAAAATAATGTTTTGCTTCAATTCATAACCAAATCATTTTTTCTCAAATGTGTTTTAAGGATTTTAACTTTCAATCTTGATTTGTAAATATTTCGGTAAATATTTGTGTAACAGAAAAACAAAATTATAGTCTAACTTATTTATATATATATATATATATATATATATATATATATATATATATATATATATATACATGTACATATATATACATTATATATATATATATATATATATATACATATATATATATATATTTTATATATATATATATATATATATATAATTTTATATATTATATATATAGGTATACATATAAAAATTTTAACTATGGTCATTTTGCACATCTATTATATAGGATGGAAAGACATTTGAAGAAATTTTTACGAAATTCTATCATCGGCACAAAAACAATAGCTGCATTTCCTTTCAGCAAATTCGCTTAAAACTGGTATTTTGGTTTTTCTAAACTATACAATTTTTATGTACATTAAATCAATTTAAGGAAAGCCAATTTTAAATAGGATTGTTAATACATTTTTTATAATTTATTATTATTGAAAGTGGTCAAGTTTATTTGTAGCTAAAAAATTATTTTGTTTTTTACTAAAAAACTATTTTTACTATAAAAAACTATTTTATTTTTATTTAATATCTTATAGGTACCTTAAAATATCTCAATATATGAAAAAGCCTTATACCAATTTCAAAACATACGACTCAGTAATGAATTAAAAAAATGTATATTATTTCAAATAATGCCCTTTATTCAAGAAATACATTTGTTTAATATACTTGTATGATAAATGCGCCCACTCTTTATGAAGAGAGGAGCTAAAGAGAATGGTTGTGCTGAATTGAAAAAAAAAAGTCAAATCAACATATAAAAAATATGATGAAAAAGACGATGAGACACAAAAAAAGAAGAGAAAGTATTGTTTAGGGAAACTATATATGTAAATAATAATTTAGTCGGCAACATGTATGAGAGTATCTGCTGTTTGTGGTACACATTGTACCATCATTCATAAGTCGATGAATCAAACACTAAATATCTGTTTAATAACTGAAATTTTATAAATAGGCTCTTAAATTTGTTGGACATATATTATGAACGTTTTTCCAAAAGAGCCGCAAAGTTCAAAAATTGTCAACGGTGATAATTTTTTAAATCGAACTAAACAGCATCCAACAATATTCGTAGGGACACACATGTTAGACACATTTAAACTTTATTTAGACTAAAGATTTTTTATACGAATGTTTTATGTGCACCGCCAAGTTTATGCCAACGGTTTATTGGACACATTGAAACTATTGTTGTCATGAACATTATTTTGGAAAAATTTTTATAACCTTCAAAATTATGTCCAACAATTTTAATTTAAACATGATCCAACAATGATCCAACTTGTTACCCATCACTGAAAGTGCTATATTAAGTTCATGAATTTTCATGTATGCAGAGGATAATGGGAAATCCCCAATGATTGATTGATTGATTAATATCGGGGTAAAAATTATTGCACTTCGACCCAATGAGCCATTGTGCTCCCCCTTCTACCTCAGTCTGACGAGACTCGCTTCTCCCATATGTTGGCAATAGCCTGGAGCTTGCTTATCAGGTCCTCCCGAAGGTTCATATATTCGGGGTGAGATGCACCGAATATCCTGTATCTGCTGTAACCCACAGGTTTGCAGTCAAAGATTATGTGGCTGGATGTTTCTTCCTCCTCGCCAAATATCTGCACACAATGGAGCCGTTATGGAGTCCCATTGTGTGCAGATGCTTCCGCATGGGATAATGCCCGGTAATGAACCCAGTAACCCTCCGCAGTTACATCCTATTCAGCCTCAGTGCATCGAGAGATACCCTCTTTGTTGCACTCTGAAGCAGTACCTTCCCGAGCTCTTGCCGCGGTACTCTTTCCCAGTGATCACGGTGTTTAGCATTTGCCCACTCGTTGATCACTTGTTTACATGCAGTCTTTGGAATCCTTAAAACAGATTCTGGACCTATGTATGGCATTCCGACTCCCTTCTTTGCTAAGGTATTCGCTTTTTCGTTTCCTTCGAAACCACTGTGACCCGGCACCCAGATCAATTTAACATTGTTCAGTTTTGCCAGTTTCAGAAGTTCCTCCAGACAATCCTTGACTATCCTTGAGGTGACCTCAGTTCCAGACAAGGCTTTTAAAGCAGCATGACTGTCCGACAGAATACATACGTTCTGGTTTATATAGCTTCTATGTAGGTTCTCACGGACGCAAGCCAGTATGGCGTAGACTTCTGCTTGGAAGACCGTAGCATATTTCCCCAAGTTGAGGCTTATGTTTGCTTTTGGTCTCTCACCGTAGATTCCCGCCCCGGTCCCTTCTTCAGTTTTGGATCCGTCTGTATACCAGACGATTCCTTTCCTGAGGTAGAATGGTTCTCCTTCCGACCACATGGCCCTATCACATACTACAGTGAATGGTTTTGAGAAGGAGTATGTCTTGGGAAGTTTATCTGTGCCCATTTCAAAGATGGGGTCTGAGATAATTGATGTTCCCACGATACTTGCATGTTCAACCTGATTTTTATTAATCCAGTTGTTATTGCAAGACAATATATAGGCGCTGGATCTCGCTTTAGCTGTTACTACAATGCTTAGCGGAGACAGTCCCTGTATGACCTCCATGGCGGCTGTAGGTGTACTGCTCATGGATCCAGTGATACACAAGCAGGCCAGTCTCTGGATCCTGGACAGTTTTTTGCACGCAGTAATCTGCTTAAATTTTGGCCACCACACTAAAGCAGTATAGGTTATAATGGGCCTGACTACTGTTGTGTAGAGCCAGTGGATCATTTTGGGTTTTAGACCCACGACTTTTCCACATGCTCTCTTGCAAATCATGAGAGAAGATTTGCTCTTATTTGTTATATATTCCAAATGAGGGTTCCATGTTAGTTTGGAGTCCAGCATTACTCCCAAGAACTTGGCTTCCCTTGTGATCTGTAATCTTTACATGTGAATGGAATTAGTGCGGTCTTACCAGGGTTAATTTTCAATCCCTGATTGATACACCATTCCTGTGCGATTCTAAGAGCGTTTTGCATAAGCTCCGAGATTGTGCATTCACAGGGTCCCTGGATTGCAATTACAATGTCGTCAGCGTAACCCTGTGTGTAGTATCTATCATACTACCCTTCTTTATGGCTGACAAAGCTTAGCCGAACAGACTCTCATATGGAACAGAACATTTTATAAATGAAAAATTAATTCTGCTCCTGTATCGAGTTTTTTCATCAACAGGAATTTTACTAACGAATAGTTTTTTAAACTGTATGAGGTAATTTCCGGGACTCATACAGTATCGACAATTATTGGTTGCCAATGTAGATAGTAACATAATAACCAAAGAACGCTGAAAATTTTGTCCGTGATGGACTAAAAATTACGAATAAAATTGACATCGGTAAATTTTGATACAGCACAGTACTATTTTCGTGAGTTATACAACAAATGTAAACAAAATTATTAGAAGACCTTCGCTTCAAGATGTGTTATGTAACAGATTATGAAATATTACACTCAGTAAAATTATTTATTTATTACTTTCAACAACTTGAATGATAAATAAAAAGGGTCTGTGTCTATTCACTATTGTTACAAATAGTTTTTTTTAGAAATTATTATTACCGTTCATATGGCACGCGTCATATGACATTGACAAATTAAAAAAAATACAACGAACGAACGAACGAATGAATGTAATTGTAGTGAACATTTTAGATCCTGTTTTGATGTTTAATATTTTAATATTTTTCTCTATGTATTACGGATACACGTGTAGTCAGTGTTGCCAATTGTTGCCAACTAACGGGTTTTTTGACGAGACAACCAAAATTTAGTTTATATTTTTTTGGTCATGACTCAGTAATTAAGTAATAATTTTTTGAAAGATTTATAATAAAATGATTTAAATAGTTAAAGCAGGTATGCTTAAATATCGATTACAAAAAAATCGATATCAAAACCGTCAATTTTTACTTTTAAGAACTAGGGAAATAAAACTCGAAAATCACTACTTGACGGGACTATAGTGTTCTCTACACGGGAGTTAGAATTTATCGTTAGCAACACTGCGTGTAGTGTACTAGCTTCGAGATATGGGACTGCAGTATCTGGAGGCCAGTGTAGTACAATACACATATCCTCAGATGCATGTCGTAACCACCAACAAACTTGTAATTCATTATTAAATATTGAAGCTAAAGTCCATAAACATTTTAAAGTCGACAAATGTGTATTTAATTAATCATTTTTATAAATAAGGTTTGAGTTCGAATATGCGAGGGTATTTTTTTGATAAATTCGAACACATACAATGTGAGTCTGAGGGGGGTTTAAACGTGTGAGCCTAATCCACATAACCTCACGAGGGAAGTGAAGCTTCTTTAGTGTGATTATTTATGAATGTTATCTGCTGCTTATGATAGTTAAAACTAATGTGCTGTATACATAAATTCTCCGTTTTTGGAGACAATCATTTCTCCGTTAACAGACTAATTTCAAACAGATATCTTGATGAAGAAGTTTCATTGTCTCCTATGTCGCCTCTATTGAGTCATTTCCCTTTATTGTAACACAAAATTAGAAACACATACATTGCAAAAGAAGTTTCACTTCAAAAGTATAAATAAATCTTTTACTATTTACGTAAATGGCATTCCAAAGAAGAAAAACCGTAAACTTACCAAAACAGAAATGCATATAATACTATGGGCCATAAAAGTAGCGTTCATTTTTCCAAATTTCTTAGTTGATTTCGTTATCCATTCTGGGAAATGTTTTTGATAATAACGGTTAGTTTATTTATAACTGGCTATCCGCCGCGGTTTCAACCGCGTTAAATTTGTATATAGCCTATAACCTTCAACAATAAACGGGCTATCTAACGCAAAAACAAATTTCAAATCGGACTGGTAGTTCCAGAGATTAGCGATATAGAATTAGGTCGCTGGTTCAAATCCGGCTGGAGGCAGAATTTTTTTTTTTTTTTTAATTTAATTTAGATAGCCTATATCCTTCCTCATGCATGTGGCTATCTAACGCAAAAATTTTTCAAATCGGACTGGAAGTTTCAGAGATTAGAGCGTAACAAACAAACAAAAAACTCTTCAGCTTTATTATATTAGTATATATGATCAACGTTTATCTAAAGCATTTTTTTAAACCAAATTAATATTGCACAAATCAATTATAAAATTTTGAAAAATTAGCGCTACTTTTGTGGACATGTTGCATCAGGATCTACTTTGTGTTTAATTTAAGCATGCAAATCCCAAAGTTATGATCAAGCTTTGGATTAGTATAATACAGGATTGTCTTTGGAAACTTTTAAGGTTCTTTAACCTTTGCATATAGAAAAATATACCAAACTACATCGACTATTCATACGTATACACAAGTCTATTCATATAAAATATGAAAAACAATCGACATAAACCAAATTTATTTCTTTGAATTTGAATATAAATTTTGTCGTAAATAACAAACATAAGATACTTCAATGTAAATGCAAATAAGAATAAAATAAAAACATATTTTTCTTATAGATAGAACAAAAAGCATTAATTTTCATCGAAAAAAATTCCTAGCTTTCGTTCCAAAGATATGATTTAAATTCAAAAAACGACTACAACAGAAAATCTTAACTTCTTATTATAATAAGTTTATTTCTATAGAAAAGAAATAGATAAACAACAACGAAATTCCCAACCCTCCCTCATTATGGAAAGCAGCTTACGTTTAAGCGGGTGGGTATAGTAACCCAGACGGTACAATTTAGATCTATATATATTTACGGGAACTGATATATAAAATCACAATGTTTATCAACGAAAGTATACTTTATAAACATATCACGTCTTATATTGGATTGTTTCGATTTCCCGTTTTTGGGTAAAGAGAATCTCTCTCTATATATATATATTATGTAGTTGAAGGGAATTTTAAAAACATTGTCATTTATATGACAACAGAAATGTGTAATATACCCCACACGTCCGAAGTAAATAAAAATATTATTGACATTTATAACATCCAATAATCTGCTATTTACCTGAAACAAGTGAACGAATAGAATACATACGAAATACAGTAAAATCAAATAAAAATATCAAGTAAAATTTGGTGTAATAACTTCAAATTCCATTTCCCAATTATATTCAAGGTAATCGAAACAATATATATGTGACCGGCCACGTAGCCGCGCTTGTTAAGGCGCTCTACTTGGAACCGGGAGGTTATGAGCTCGAATCTCAACATCGACAGTTTGTCAATTTAAAAAAATTAATGGGGTGGTTAATTGACTAAACTGTCGACGTATAGACCAGAACGAAGTAACCGGCTATGCTTGTGAAGGTTTTCTGCAGAAAATTAATGATGTGGGTAGCCTCTGTTATAGACCATGGTGTCTCAGAAACGGAGGTAAAACCCCATTATTATAATAGAAACAATAGATAGTTTTTTTGGGTCTTGAGGGCACCCACATCTTTATTTTAGCTATTAGCTATTTTTAGATTAGCTATTCGTAACTATCTCTGGGATATGGAGTCAGAAATATGTTGCTCGTTGCAAACATGCACCAAATTAGCAACGAGCAACATATCACTGACTCCATAACCCAGAGATAGTTACGATTAGCTAATTCGTACTGATGATGACTACCTTGTAGTTGAAATACGTATTTATAAAATGCAAATAATTTTATGCAAACACGCACCAAATTAGCAACGAGCAACAAATTTCTGACTCCATAACCCAGAAATACGTGTTTATAAAATACAAATAATTGTTTTAGGAATTGGGGAAAAATTTGAAAATTATTTTCAAAAAACGTGGAGTTCTGTTTGATTATTTTATAGGGAGTTCCATTTTAATTTCCCCCGGTCTATATCTAGAGACCTAAGTAATATAGTGATATATGTTTCAGACAAAAATTTAAGGTTTATAGAGAGTTAAAATAAATTAAATAACTGTGATCAAGGCTAAACCGAGGTCAACGTTTATTGTTTAAATGGAAATCTATTTTCGAAACCTATTTTCCAACACCTATTTTCAACAAAGTTATTACTAACAGGTTACTCTAATTTCGACGGTAATCAAATCAGTCAAAAAAATTTGTTCATTAATGACATTAGGTTTTGCACAACTTGTAATTTATTATATCTCAAATATCTATGAGAGCTAGAAAATTGAAATTTTGCTCATGCACAATTTTCCATATGCACCAGTTACAACAGTAACAGCACTATTCTGAGTAGTTTTTAAGAAATATTAACTTGTTAATAATAATAACACAGAAGTGTTATTATTGTTGTATAATCCTTTTTACTGAGAGAGATGAACCTCCACCAAATTTATTTGTATATGAGGGTCGTGATTTTGTAAAAGAGCATCAATTTTTTGTCTAAAATAGTACTAATCTTAGTCAAACAAAGATGGTGAAGACTTGTATTGGGGTACTCTTTTTATTGAAGTTAGAGGCATGGTAGTTGGTAATTAGGGTATGAATAATTAATAAAGAATAATACGTATGTCAGCGTTTTTCACAAATCAGTTTTAAGGGGATGAAATAGTTTGTATTGGAGTCTCGGTTTTTTATGAGATATGAAAATTGATATTTATGGTTTTTCCGATAGATGTGTGAATTAAAAGACGACAATTAGTATGGAGGTCCCATTTTTCAAGATAGATACATGAAAAAAGGTATTTAAGCTATTAAATATAAGGAAATACATCATTCAGCGTTTTTAGAAAATCAACCCATAACTACTACCCAATTCCTAGTCTGTACACAAAGATTCGTTCCACTCCACTCACATCCTCACATCCTTAGGCATCACAATGGATCTTATGGTCTAAGTTTAGCCTTTCCAGGGCTGCCTCTATTTATCTGCCTACAATAGATCGTGGAGTATTCATCACAACAGATAGTGGACTTAAATATCTATTTTGGCTGGGTCTTTTCTGTTATTATGAGATACATTGCATGATATACTAAGTTTGTGCTTTATATGTATTAAATTTATGTAATCTTTAAAATAGGATCGTGGTTGTAGAAATATTTATCGGTAGAATAGTTAGTTATCTATCCATAATTGTTACTCTAAATATAAGAAATTCAGATTAATATTTTTCTTGTTTGATCTCTTTGTTTCCTATGATAATAAAACGTTACATCTGATATGTAGAGTCGCAAGCATGTATATTTCCCTTTGTTTGAACGGATGTTAAATAACATTTCATAAATATGCAGAAAATATATATTATCATCATTTACCCTAAAATTTCCCAGATTCGTAGCTTTGCAAATTTCAGACTATTCATGATAACTCAAAATATAAATTAATAAAAAAATTTATGGAGAAGACGTGACGCTACTTTGGCCGAACTGATCAAGAATAAAACTACACAACGCTTTCTATTGTGGCGTTCTTCAAAAGCGCTAGTATATCAGGTTTTATAGAAATGATGCTATTTACTACATATTATTTCTTAATAAATGAAACACTTGGTCTAGTCTTTGTGATATATATATGATACTAAAAAATTTTCAAAATCCAGGATTAAGCGGAGAATATCAAGATAATAATAATTAGAAAGAAGGGCAAATGGCTCCCTACAGTATACATCAAATGGTTCCCTAGCACCTAGACCAAAAGAATATCAAAATACAGTGTATTGTCAATATCCATGAAAGCAATAAATCAATTCTTTCGTAGTTTTGAACTAGTCAATTCGATTTTAGTATTAAAAAAACTCGTTACGCAGGAGCTGCGTCAACTTAGCGTACATCCTTAGAATACATAAATCACTCTCTAGCGGTCATAATTTTAGTGTGATGAAAATGAAATATAATATCTGATATGACATAAGTATTTGCAAAAATTAAATTTATTAATAGCCAAAATAGAACGGTATAACGATTATAGTTTATAGTTACTATGGAAACGACAATCAAAAATTTGTACAATAAAATATATTTCATGTATTCATGTCAAACAAACACAAAATATTAAATATCTCTCTTAATATTAGAATCATCGAAAAATGTATAAGGAGTAAAGTTGTAGAAAATCAAGTTTACTACAATTCATTACTTGATCATTTTTCTCAAACTCTAATGTGTACAGAGATATTTAGAATTTTAACTTTCAATCTTTAATTGTAAATATTTCTGTAAATGTTAGTGAAACAGAAAAATGTTAAAAAAAAATTACAGTAAAACTTATACTCCCGATAAAAATTCCGATTTTTCAAATATTAAGAGAGATAGTCAAATTTTCTGTTTCCCTCTCCCTCTAAACCCCCTTTCCCCTCGTCCAATTTTACACATTAACGAACTTGACCTTTAGAATACCAAAAGCGCCTCAAATACCAAATTTCATTCCAATCCGAATAAAACTGTTACCGCTAGAGAGTCCACAGACATTTTACAAAAAGTACATATATATATATATATATAAACAAATTTTAGCGATCGTGATTTTTAACATCTAATAGGTAGGATCGATGGACATTTGAGGAAATTTTTACGAAATTCCAACATTGGTGCAAAAACAAAAGCCGCGTTTCCTTTGGAGGAAATTCGCTAAAAAGCAATAGCTAATCGAAGAACGTATGTGGTTTTACAATTTTTAGCATTTATCACAATTATAGTCCTCACTTTCTATTCAAGAGAGTATATCAACAAAAATATGAACCAAATATATTAGGGATGGCAACAAATTTCTTAAAGGTTACCCAGAAAAATATCCGAAATGTTAAGTAATAACTGCGGTCTTGATGGCATATTGTGATTGCGTGATCAACAATTTTCTTGAGGTAGGTATCATACTTGATGGGATAGAATTCTTCAAGTTCAAGAAATAATAGCCCATTGATACATGGCTTCCAACTGCAGGTGCCTAATTGCACTAGAAACAGCGGCTTTGTCGACTATCCAAATATAGACAATGGCCCAAAAGATCTTGTGCCTAAGAAGCTGAGGTCCACTGTTAAAATTTGAGAACTATAATAGCGAATATTTCAAAATATTCGAATGAAAAGCAACTCTACATTGAATGTTCTTGAAAAACATCGCTAAAGGCAATTTATTTGAAAAACTAACCTGCATTTTGCAATTTTAATAACAGGCCGAGATGGTGTTTTCCATGCACGATTAGCTGATGCAAATGCCGTTGAAGATGATGCCGGTAATGTAGCACTACATGATGAAAAATCATTCAAACGAGACGACGAATTATTATTGGAAGACGAAACAACACCTGGTGCACTTAATTCAACATAGCTATTGTATGCAGCTGATGTGGATGGGGGACTGATTGAATATTCAGTTGAAGTTTTTCTTGACGAACTACTCCCTAACGACCAATCCTCTCGATGTTGACCAACGGGTATAACAGGATACAAAGGTAATGGTGGTGGAGGTGGGGGTATCATGAAATGTTCAATATCATTCCCACCACGTGACGTTGAAGTTAAACGTGGTTGTCGAAATGTAAATGCTGAATTAAATCCTAACGGGCGAGTGGCTCGTGTGTATCGTGTTGATGTTATGGGCGACATTGCGGGTGGTTGTGATGGTAATGGTGATGATACTTCACGTGGACATGGTGGCGGTGGTGGACTATGATCACTATGATCTTCTAATTCCAAGTCACCGTCATCTTGATCATCTGTGGTTGAGGATGGGGTAATCATTGTGAAACGTATTGTCATAATCCACTGAAATGTTTGATATTTTTGGTTGATCACTTTTAGTACTTTTCCTTTTCCATATTAGAGCATCTATGGGAGAAACTTCATGATTATCGTAATAAAAATGCGATTAATATATTATTGCGTTATATTTCCTGGCGTTCGTTAGTTATGACCATAATATTGTTTTTATATCTGAAAAAGGCCTATTGTCTAAATTTTTATTATGGATAAAATCATAAACACTATTTTTATTGAGACCGTTAAATGTAAACTTATTAAATGCAATGCACGTATAATAAAATTTATGAGTCACTCATAAAAATCATCTACGAGTATATTATTATTATTTTTCCTATATTGTTAACGTGAGCTATTAAAAATAAAAATAAACATTTTCTCTGAGGCGAACAAACTTTATTATCTAGAACGTTCAAAATTATTTATTAATTGTTATCTATGTCCATTGTTATCATTTGGTAGAACTATATCAAGCAAAAATAAATTCACATTTGACGATAAAACTCACAAATTTTCCCACAATTTTTAAGTCAATCAATAACAACAACACACACACATTTTTAAGGTTACGTTTTTCTATACATTTTAACGTTTATATTTTCTTCTATACATGTTTCCACATTTTCACAACACTAGACACGTGACTTGTTGATGCGCACGAATTATATTACACATAATTTACGCAATTTACACTATTTACTTGCATTTTTTTAAGTGCCGCAGCAAATATCTAAATTAAATGATTTTTCTTAGGATTTTTTTTCAGTAAAATATTATGATTATTATGCAACGAATATTTTGTGTTGAACTAAAAGCTGTCGATGAGACATTCTACACACTCTCTGAACATGTATGTATTTAGTAGTTGTTGTAAGAGGGGTAATATTTAGTGACGCGATACTAGTAGTATACTATAGAATTCAGTCCATGGTGTCTGTCCAAAGGGGGTGTATTGGAGCACCCTTGTAGACTGCGGGGCACCTACCCTCTTTTCTAATACAATTCACTGCTGTATATGATGTTGATGACTAAGCCACGTGCTCCCACGTCATGCGATATTCCATACAGGGTTTTGTTCTGCATATGATATTCAATTAGATTTTAATCTATTTTTTATTTTCTCTTATTCTATTATTAGTAGATACAGTTTACAAAATATTTTAGTTTCTTAAGTAACTAATGTGAAGTTATTTGATTGTATTACTTATGCAAAACTATAACACACTGCTTACACAAATTAAATTATCATCAATATGGTCAGTAATCTATTTAATTAAAACTCAATGCATTTTATCATGCGGATTCTACATATCGAATATTTCGGTGATTACTCAGAAATTAGCACATAAATTTCTCTAAAAATATCCTATCAACTACAGACAGATATTATAATTTAGTTAAGAGTCATTTATTAAAATTTTCCAGAACAAACATAATCAAAAAAGTGTTAAGCCGTATGTATGTATATGTTGATAAAGTACGCATTAGATAAGTAATTGAACTACCAAAATTACTGTCAGTTAATCTTAAAATTACATCAACCTTTGAAAACGTGAACGGTTTGCAACGGTCCTTGCAGGATATTTAATAGAGGCAAATTTATGTGAGTAAAAATCTTCTCAGATAATCTGTAAACCCGAAATTAACTAAGAAACAGGTCGACAATTATTTTCTATACTACTATATTATCATTTATGAAATTTTTCTAGATTGTTCCCAGGTACCAAACGGTTGATAGGAGTTTATATGCTATAACTATGAATTTAACAAGATACTGTAGGCTACAGTACCTACGAGAGAAAGTTGTAGCAAGTACACCGCTTTTATTTTATGAACAGCTTGAATATAAATTTACTGTACAACCCTATGCAAATATTTCAATTTAAATGTATACATTATGAAAACGAAGAGAGAGGTAACAATGTACAATGTATATTGCACATACATGACTATATCTAACAAAGTATAGTTTTTAATTCAATTGAGTTAAACATGAATGTGACAAACGTATTGTAATATGTTTGCCATGTATATTGGATACGGTTTTCTTTAAATGAAAATTTAAGACAATTATCTGCTTAACGAAATATGCATTTGGCGATATTTAATAAATTATTATTATTATTTTGTGTATATAGTTTGCATGTAATATTCTCACACGAAATATTGTTTATCCGTTTTTAGTCTGTGATTATTTGTGATTGAGTTTATTTAGTATTTATTTATTTTTTAAATATTTGAGTTCCAAATTTATGAAACAGTACAATCGCACCATGTTCTAAATTCAAACTTTTTCCACTCGCATTATGATAATTACTATAAATATACAAAATTAACAAACTTTATTATTTTCTACACGTATGCATAGAAAAGCAAGAAAGTATAACGTTTACCCTGAAAGGAACCGCACCATCTTGGGTTTGGAAATTGGGTTTCGGTCAAATTTTCTTATATTGCAAGATTTAGTAGATTTTGGCATCCTGATTAAAAGTCACCATGGGCACAAAGCTCTAACTGCTGTAGTTTAAGAGCTAGGTCTGTTTGAATGTCAGAAATCTGAAGATGTAATTATATTTAGGATCCCATAGTTATATGATATCAATTGTTATGTGGAGGCGAATGTCCCCTCTCGGGGTATAGGTGCGGGGTCTTTTGACAGGAACCTCTATTAATGTAGATATATTTTGTTCATCCCTATGTATTGGAATCAAATCTTCTTTCATGAAAAATTTTAACGGATACTCATGAAAATTATATCGAAGGTGCAAGTGATTGAATAAGTGGAGGGTGGAGGCTAGCAAAAAAGCATGCCTTAGTATGTTTACATGCCTGGTTTTGCCCTCTGATGTGTTATAATATTTGTTTCCTAATAAACTTAATCCGCTGGAACTTAAAGTTTAAACAGCATCAAAACATCACATTTGAGACAATGATTTCCACATTTCATGAAATGTGGAGTTTACATAGCTTTTGTTTTATTAAATGTTCGATGGAATTGTGTATACATAGGTAATTTCTAGTCTCAGTTTTTCTTAGAATTAAGCGATCCCGGGATTGAAAAACTAATCATTGAAAAATTTGAAAAATGTAGAATAATAATTAAAAAGCTGAAATCAACACTACTGATAAGTGATACGGTGGGCTAGGACTAGCGAGAACTTAAACACAGGTACTCTTTGTAACAGATGCTTTAACGTGACCTTGAGCAATAATAGTCGTGTAAACTTTACTGTTTTACTATTCTATTTCAAACATCAGTACTAAAAATAAATTCAAATCGGGAGAGTGGAGGGGGTGTGTTTAAAGAAACTTTACTACTGAAGAGAGAAAAAAATTAAAAATGTCGGGTTTGTTAAACTAGTATATATATATATATATATATATATATATATATATATATATATATATATATACATATAAACGAATACTACATACCATATTATAATGTGTATCTAGGGAAGGGGTGATGAACACTATTGTATAACATAAATAGGGGTTGAAAATATATATTCCCCACTAAATATTGTTAAATTCCCTAATTCTATAACAAGTAAATGCAATAATATACAAATACACAAAGTATAAACAGTAGCCTTAACTAATTCACTTTGATGATTTGTAGTAACACTATTGATACTATATTAGGGATGTTCGAGTAAATCATTTCTATTTACATTTACAAGTCGTACACATGATATTTATTGCAGAAGAAGCAAGGTGTAGACAATTTGACGAAGTTTTGATCACCTAAATTAAAGTGGCATAAAATATCAAAGTATTAATATAGAAAGATGCAATACCCGCCAACAACCCCAATTTATAGTTTTATAAATTAAATTTCAAATTTTGCCCCAATTCCTGGAACAATTATTTGTATTTTATAAATACGCATTTCCATACGTTGGCTACAAAGTAGCCAACAATACGATATGATGATGACTACTTTGTAGTGGAAATACGTATTTATAAAATACAAATAATTGTTAGCTAGGAATTGGGGCAAAATTTAAAATTTAATTTCAAAAAACCTAGAGTTCTCTTTGATTATTTTAATAATCTTTTATTATTATTTTTTACCAAAGATATAAGTTGTTCTGAAAGAACTACCTTCTAAAATAGAATTTCAATTTTGGTGTCATTTAAAGTGTTCAAAAAAATAATTTGAGAGTTGAGGTTTAGTCATTGAAGACCGTTAAAAATAAAGTATTGAGTATTTGATTATAAATTATTTGTTGTACTTTTGTTTACAAGAATAGTTAAACATGTCCTTACTGATCAAAGAATCTCTTTCAACTGCATATTGAAACTAAAAATACGTCTTCTTATATTATAACTCCTTGCATGGTATAATCCATCTGCTCTCTATACAAATTGATGTTTGGAAATTTTGCTTCCAAAATATATCAATAATATAACAGTAAACCAATTATCACAATAAATATAATAATTGTTGGTTAAACAAACCAAATTTTTACAAAATTCTTCAAAACCAGTTTTTCAATGCAAAAATTTCTGATAAACTTTTGATTTACAAAATACCCTTTCAGTAAATAAAGTAGAAAAATAGCTAGTGGATGCTAGAAAAAAAACTGAATTTTGCATTTCTTACAATATACGTTAGTTGTTGCAAGCAATAAACTGGTATTTTATCTAAGAAATAGTATAGAACTTTAAATATAACTTACTTCACTTTAACCAAATTCAATTATTTTCAGCAATAACTGGAGTGAATAGGATTTATATGATTCTTTAGGTTATTAAAATACGCTACTAAGGAAGTTAGGACAGTCGGTAGAACTATTCGATGTTGCAAAAGGTGGTGTAGAAGCTTTTATTTTTTTTAACTTGCATATATGAGTACAAACATGAAAAACAATAAAATGCTAACACGGCTGATCCCGGGGTAACTTTTGGCAGCCAAAAAATTTTATTGCACTTAACTATTTTCTTTAGAGTACTCATTTCCAAGCTACAGTCTTTAATAGTACTATATCTCATTTTATGACATAGTTGGAAAAAATCAACTTTTCAACCATACTACTGGACCGAATTATTATTTGTGGTACTTATTAAACGTAGAATTTACTGCTTTTTAATTATAACTTTCTCGCAAAAATAGACCGTTTAGAAGTAATAAGCAAAAAACAAAAAACTTTCGTGATTTTCGAGGTTTTTTGGCTGCCAAAAGTTGTCCCGAGATCACCCGTGTTAGTTTTTTTTACAAGTTTGCACCCATATATCCAAGTTAAGAAAATAAAAGAGCCTACACCACCCTGTTTCGATTATCTACTGACTGGTCTAGGTATCATTTTATTCTTTTGATTCCGAACATGAAGAGTTATCACAAGATAACATTAATCACATATGATTACTGTTATACCATCGAAACTAGAATATAATTTAACTTTATTTGACATAAATAAAAAAATAACTTTTTTACAATTTTAAATTACAATATAGAAACAAATAAAAAATATAAAAAAAATATAATAGAAATAAAATATCGAAACTAAGAAAATATTTTACTGTTATCTCAATTTGCATTGCTAAATTGTTTTCTTTCAAGGTAATGCAATTCTTAGGCTTTTCTCTGGCTGCGATAAAACTGCCCTGAATATTATAGTCTCGTGTTTAAGAAATGTTACTTAATACTAAACTTTGATAAAATTTTCCTGGATCGAGACTTAACTGCTTTGATTATTCCTTGAATTTTACTCGGAATTTTAAAATTCTTCGACATATCCAGGTTTTTAAAGTTCTCTAGGTCACTTTAGATAATGTATTTTTATGCTATTACTTCGATTAAATTAAAATTGGCTGCTGTTGGCAGTAACGTAAGTTTAGCATAAATAGTTTTGAATAGCTCTTCAGTGTACTTGCTCGAACATACTTAACACACACATAGAATACTTTTAAATATAGTCTCACTCGGTCCAACCAAATCAAATGATACAAATTCATATATCGCTATTCATTTTTTCTATGATACAACATTGTTATTATCAGGTTACGTACACGCAACAAAAACTCTGTTATGCAATAAATATGTATATATGTAAAAAAAACAAGCTTTTGAATTAAATTTATAGCAATGGGGGGTTAGTTGAGTTGAAAAAGAAAAAAAAAACTGTATGTAATGTAGAAAACCACAAAGTGTAGTTTGGATAGGAAGGAGTAAAAGAAGACAATAAGTGATTTGTTACAATTATGTTAATAAAAGTTATTTTTATGTTAAAAAATTTGTTTAGCTCTTCAGTAAAAATGATAATTACTTATACTTTAATTTCCAATTTCAGAGAAACACTTCTATTTTATTTAATATTTTGATGAAAGAAAAAAAAAGTAATTTGAAATAAATTATTAAATTTTTTTTGGGAGGTTGTTTTAATTGCATTTGATACAAATTAAATTATAATTTAGTATAATCCGCAAATATAAGTTATTATCACATATAATTTTATAATTTATAACAATTAACATGCATATTACTCAACAACCTCCACGATTACTCTATAGGTATCATTGAAGTAGGGTCCGTAAAGAGGATGGTGGGAGCGGTGTGATGCCGCCTGGGGCTACAAGAGGCCTCAACACCCAGGACTAAAAGCTTCACACACAACTTAAGATACTTTTTCAATATAAAAAAATTTTTTATATGTATAGGTATGTAAAATTTATTTTAAAAGACAGCAGCGATTTTGGACTACTAAGAATATGGACTACTACCTCTGAATTTGGACGTTTTTATACCTGCAAATGTTTTTAATAAAAAAATACAATTATTATTATTTATAGTTTAGTCTAGTAGGTACGAGTCGGCGAATGAGTAACGGAAACTATTCAGCCAAAATTAGTTTGCGTAATCCTCTTCAATGTATAGCACTGATATACTAAGATAGCATGTTTCTAGAGGGTGCCACACGAAATTTTTCACCCAATTGCAAACCAGTGGAATTTTTGAATGGGACAAATTTTTTCCATATTATTCGACTCATTACAAATAAAATGTCTCTTGAAATTTTGCGTTAAATTCAGTAGTTTTTGATTTGTGAAGTTCGAGAAATCATAATTTTGTTTTTTAATTATAATACGTTAATAGACATTTGTAACTGCGGACGGTTACCAGATTCATTACCGGGCATATACTGGGTGTATATACTGGATGTCTCAAAAAAGCCTTTACAATGCTTTACCACATACACCTATGGCTTAAAACAAGACGATTGAGCTAAATTTGCCACAGAAAAGGTTGCGCCGTATGGGCGCTGTCCGCTCTTAAAGTTGGTTGCAGTTTTTAAATGGTTTAAAAAAATTAAAATCGATTGCGGGATTTTGATAAAATTTCTTATGAAAATTGTGGTCATGTCAATTCATGTGCGTAGAATTTAGGGATTTTCATAATTAAACTTCCCTCAATGGGAACAAAGGATTTGAGGTACGAAATTTAGATGTAGAATGTTGTTTTACCAAAAAGGTACTTTTCTATAAGTTAATTACTTTTACGGTTTACTCTAAATTTGGAATGTTAGTCATTGGTAGCAGCAATTTCGACAAAAGATGTACGAAAAATTTATTTATAATTGGTGCCAGGTATTTTTTAGACAAAAATAGTACAATCAGTATACCAAATTTTATTAAAATAGCGTAATCCGTTCTAATTATAAAAAAAAAAGACTATTTAAAACTTCAACTACTAGTTAAAGCTAAAAGTTGAGCGTACGGCAAACTTTTACTGGGCTAAATTTAGCTCTGGCGTCTTGTTTTAAGCCATAGCAAGATCGATTAGCACCCTGTATATACGTGTGATTTAAAAAAAAAATGTTTTTTCTTAAAATCTTAAAAATTAGGTTAAATAAAAATTCTCCTAAAACGTCAACTGGAAATCCCATTCCTACTATTCGTTCAGTGTATAAATTTATTTTCAAATATAGGTATATATTTCGATTGATTTGTATTTATTTAAATGACTTGACACAAAACAAAACAAATAGTTTTGTTTAATAACTTACAATCATTTGTTCAAATAAAGTTATGGAATTTCTTACCTGGAACAAAAATAAAATAAATAAGTATAATTAGTGTAACTGTGAAATTATTACAATAAATCAATACCAATATTATAAATAAAGTAATCAAATGCGTATTTTTAAAAAAAAATCCGTAAAGAACTGTATGTATATTGCTGTAATGGTAATTATTCATTAATAAACAGTGGTAATAAATCTTTGGAACATGGAATGAATTCCTTTAAGCAATCGGAGCGTTTCAAGTTTGATAAATAATTAATAGCTGTGTAATTTAGAAAAATTGTTTTGTTACAGCAATAAGATTTTAATAAAAAATAAATTATTATCTAAGCTAACCATGATGTATTTTAACTAATCATGGGTGGAATTGGAAACCGTTTAGTACCCATTAACGTAATAAAAGCATAAGGGGATTGTAGCATTATTAAATCAGAAAGAATACTAAATGGTGGTAGAATCATAAATTAAGACAACGTAGTATTTTAATGTGGCCGCGAGACAAGACAAGAAGACAATATACTCGTATGTTTTTATCGTATCGGTTTTATATTCGTTTCACATATATCGAGATAAATAATCATTTCGCCTTCGTCAAGAAAAAGAAATCGGCAAATATCGTACAAAAGGTAAACCAAAAATCGTAACTGTCTCTCTGACAGCTATCGCAAGTTCCATCTTCTCTCGCATAGCTATTTATTATCTCGCCTCGGCTCAAAATTTTCGATTATCGTGGCAAATCTTGGCAAATGACAACTGAAGTAGTATAAAATGTTTTAAATTTGGATAATTTTTGAACGTAGGTACCTACTATCAAATATACAAGTGGTGTTCGATTTTCGATTTGGGCATAAGATATTATTTTAGTGACGATGATTTCTGTGTAATTGGAATCCATTTTGCGTAACAGCTAAGTTAATATGCTTAAGTGAAAGTGACTCTGAAAATCGAATTGATTTATAATAGTATTAAGTGACTATTTAAAGCGCAAACACAAAGATCACCTATTAGGTAATTATTGTGTGAATTTATAGGCCAGTCATATTAGGATATTACCTGGAAATATTTCCCTAAAAAGGCAAACTTTGCATATGTGTAGTACTAGTACCCATTAACAACATATAAAAAATCAACACTCGTGCATGCTGTGCTACGGCCGCCATCTTGAAAAATGGCGTGTTGATTTTTTATATGTTGTTAATGGGTATTACTACTACACATATGCAAAGTTTCCCCTTTTAGGGAATTATTTCCAGGTAGAGGGGTATTTATACTTAATATGACTGGCCTATTATCAGAAGTATATCCCACTTCATCAAAAATTCTTTGAGCGATTTACTTCCGTTTACAGCTACTACATGTTTATTTTAAGCAGGATTTTCTTATTATGCAGTAACGAAGACAATGGAACAGAAACAGATTTGACGATACAGATCATGTAACATTCTTTGACATCAAATGCTTGATATGAAAAATCATACACATTTAGAAATGGGGATCGAACTTACGACAGCTCTGGCATACTAGATGAATGCTCAACCAACTGAGGTACCTTAGATATTATGGTAGTGCAATGCATATAATCTTTCACTCTATTTTGATGTCGTATTATTAATTTTGTTCATTTACTATTTACATTTTTCTTAAAAATTGTTTTTGTAAACTAGCATCTATTGATATCCATTGTCAGTATGGTCAGTATGGTTGTCTTAAGGTTATATTATACCAACGGAAGTGACTAGCATTTACTTGTTAGAATTCAACTTATTCTACTGCTGTATTTGATAACGAATCTTTATTTTTTGTTATGTGGTTTTAAATTTAAATAATTACCAAATACTAGTTAATAAATTACTAATTAATAATCAAATACACAATACTTTTTATTTAATGATCCACGATTACTAAACCTCTACTCCCAAGATTTTCATTGCAAAATTACATTTATTAGTAACTAACATGCTAATACATGCAGTTATTCAATAGTTTATTATATAAGTATGGAGCGGTTTGTAAATTAATCCATCAGTCTTAACACAATTAAGTTTCAACCCACAGTGGTCCACGCTTTTTCAATTATTATTTCAACTATTAATAAATTTTTTGCTTTTTAGTGCGTTTAGTATTTATTATGAAAAGTTTTTTTAATTTTTTTTCTTAAATACAATTTTTTTATAATTAATAGATATATAGTTTTATAATTTGTCTAATGATATATTTATAAAATATTTCAGCCAACATAATTTTATCAAACACACAAAGCCACAAATAAATCATTAATACTGTCATAGATGCTAGGAAGTTAAAAATCAGCGGCTCAGATTCAAAGTAATTGACATAAAGTTATTAATTTAAAAAACCAACATCGACAAGTGTTAACCACAGTATAGACATTGTAGAAAATACAGTGATATTTATTTAATCAAAAGTTGCACAGACATCAATTAAAATTATTATAAGTTAACGTTACGTAATAAATAATAAACAGTTTATTGACATTTACATTATTAATAATATTATTTTATTGCAGAATAATTTTTTTAGACTTTGCAATATCATCTAATGCCATAAGCATAAACGTACAGTAAAACCATCTATAGCGAAATCACAGTGATCGGCATATTGCGAAAAGGACAATATATAAAAGACCGGGGAGGGGGGGGGCAAGTATTTAAATCTGTTGAATATAACAATGTATCAGTTTTGTATACTTACCACTTTTATGGATAGCACGTTTCTTAGCCTGTTTTTACACGTGAAAGTTTTGATGAAAGTATTCAATCGCAATAAATGTATGTGATATAATGATACTTACATCTCTCTGTACATGCAGAAATATATCAATCGCATGTTTTGTTAATAGCTTATAACTCTCGTCATATGATCATAGTAAACCAATCACAAGAAAGTAAGCCAGTCACCCTATTCTTACATCTAAAGTTACATATAAGATTGCATCGACATAGACGCCAGGTCTATAGTGTTATAACTGCATAGTTTCATCAAACAATACTACTGCGCTTGCTCAACAAGTCATGCGGCATGAATAGTTTCTTGAAAAGTTACATGTGTAAAATAGGTCTTATTATGTGTTAACTACAAAACGCTAGTAATGAAATCATATGTCGGTTAAGATAACTGTAAGACGGTTAAAATAACGTAAAGGCAACTGTAAAAATTGTGTTATGGAGGTCAGTGAATAATAAATGAAAAAATTTGGTTAGGTTGGTATTAGATTTATGTCAAAAAAGATGTGAAACAACTTCTCTTTAGTCTTTGTTTGCTGTATATTAATGCGTTTTCTCTTTTTATTAAAAAGATAATGTTTGTTTTTAAGCTCATTTACAATGTTTTAAGTTTTGAGCTCATTTACAATGTTTATTTAATCTAAATAATTGAATAAAATGTTGAATTATTCGATTTCCATTTAATTGCCTATGTTGACGGCGTTCAATTAAAATTAAATAAATATTTGGAAACATTACCATTTTAGCAAAACACAATATATAAGCAAATATTAATCAAAATTTATGTGGTTATGTACCAACTACAATGATAAATAAATTTAATTCACATATAATGCCACTAAATTATTGGTGTTATTCTTGAGTCGTTATCATTACAAACTGTCATTATACCATAGCACATCTTAATACTAGCATTTTTTTAGAAATGTGTTATTACAGCATGTGACGTAATATAAATGGCACAGTGTTATAATTTAACACAATTCAACACTTGGCCCCCAGCCTTAACTTAACTTAAGCTGAGTAACAGCTTTTTGTATAATAAAACATTGTTGATAATGTTTATCAAAAAAGGAACACTAGTTTTGAACTTATTTTCATTCTAAAACTTATAAAATATGGTACTTTATTTCGCTTATTATTCTAATGCCGCCATTACACTCTCGCCGAAGCACGGCGAGTGTAACGAGCACGAGAGTAAATTCGCAGCGCTCCTTTCGATTCGGTTTCTTGACCATGCGCTATGAGTACACTATTGTCAACGCTAGTGATACAACGTGCATTTTAACCAATAAGAAACGTCTACGACTATCACATCCATTGACTGAACGAGAACTGTATTGCCGACAGAATACTATTGGCGAAAGTGTATTTTGGCTGGAGCTGCAGCTCCTCGGCTTACAAATGTCGCGCCGAGAGTGTACAAATAAATAAAATAGAACACTAGTTCGGATTTAACTCAACATTGCAATTCTGATGGCAATAAAATGAATGGTTCGTTAATTGACAAAAATCTAGAATAATCATTAAAATAAAACAAATTTTCGTCAAAAAAATTATTTTTTTCCTGATTATAGTTTTGGAAACACAGTTGCTTCTTCAGACACGCTGTTCCTTCTTTATTGCGCGTGAATGAGATGCACACAGACACACACACATGCACAGACACATGCACACACACACACACACATGAACACTGAAAAATTGCATGATTTTTCCCTCGTCGCGACTAAAAAAGTATAACTGCCAAAAGGTATAAAAAGTATAACTATGATTTTATTTGTATTGGGGATAGAGATGCGTTGGTGGGTTGAAGTAATTTTTCTACTCTTAAACTTATAAATTATTGTTAATATAAATTAAAACATTCGGCTATGACGTCTTAGTATTGACTTTAAACGGTTTCTACTGTAGATGTAGTTTTGTATATAGTCAGAGAGATAGATAAAACGTTAATTATAGCATCATCATTACTTGGAATAATCGTTTAATACAGACCAACATGTTTTTGTAGTAGAATGTCGATATTAGATAAGCGTTTTAAATGCAATAGCTTTGTTCTTTTTTTTTTAGTTTAAAATTTTAAATTGCTACGCCGTGTAATTTTATATGATTATTGTTGAAAATAAAAAATAATGCCATTACGAAATTAAACTAAAGAATGAAAAATTTGTGTACATTAAATATGTACTGAATTTTCACACGTTAACTTATATTTAATTATGTCGTACTTTTTACTACTAAAGGCATTTGTTTATTTTATTAGAAAATCTATATTATTTTTTGACTAAAAAATTATTATCATTTCTTTTATTTTACCAATGTTTCATCAAATTTTTAAGTATATTTCGGAATTTATTTTAAAGTATAATTTTTTGGCTTATTGTTGCCGCAAAACTTCGGTACGAGCTTCGTTTGGGAGTTGCCGTTAAAGTAAATATAAATTTCACACTTTGTGTATTTAAATTTAATTCGAATATATTCGAATATACATTCTCTTTGGGATGAAAAACGAAAAAATAAGGGTTTAATATTTTTAAAGAAGCCATCCGCTGATACAAAACTGATCACCCAGTTCTACACCCTGGAGTGAGGCGGGAATCAATTTTGAAATCTTAAATGGAAGTCACGATTTTTTATTGCAGATTCGGATTCTCCATACAAAAATAAATTAGTTTTATTCCAAAATTTTTATTCGATTCACGATGGATGGCGCAATACGTCGTTGATCCCGTAAAATTTATTTGTTGCGATTACAGCGCCACATCGCGAATCGAAATAATATTTCAAATAAAACTTATTTATGTATGAATAATGTGAATCACCTAATCCCAGGATGTAAGGGTGATGGTATCATTGGTCAGCTTCTTGAAAATAGAACACGTATTTTTTCGTTTTTCAACCCAAGGTGTTTTTCATTTGCCTGTAGATAGTACGAGGTCAACTACCTGAAGTAGTTGTTGGGTGCACTATTATTTTTTATATAATATACAGTATGTGTTGGAAAGCATTGCTAATAAAGAATCAATCTGGTTATAGGCTTGTGGTGTATGGTGTTTGTTTGATGTCATTCAAGAGTGAGGGTTTTGATGCACATTATAATTGATAATATTAATCATTATAAGAATGTGAATGCATGGGCAATATTTGGTTGTGTGTTTTAGTGGTATTTCAACAATGGGTTATTACACAATAATAGAAAAAGTGCAAATTATTAAATCGTACTTTGGGGAACATTCGGCACAGGAATGTGTCAATTTATTTATTGTGGCATTTGAGGGTAGGCAATCGCCAAGCATTCGAACAGTTACTCATATGATTAGCTGTTTTGAAAAATGGGGTTGTAATCTAGTTGCAAAGACTGACATAAAGATAAAGATGATGAAGCCCCACAAAATAATGATGAGACAGATATAGCAGTTTGTAATTTATTATTTATTGCCGATGGAAAATCAATTCTACAGTTCTAATCAAATCTAAGCAATTCTACAGTTGCAAACATATGGAAGCGGAACAATTTCAAATGTTTTATGGAAAAACGCAAGAGATTTTGGCTGAAGACACTTATAGCAGAATGAAGTTTTGTGAAGCTATGATGGAAAAGGCGAATCGAGAAGATAATTTCATCAGAAATATTTTATTTACTGATGAATATATATATATATATATATATATATATATATATATATATATATATATATATATATATACATATATATATTTTCCATTACATGGAAAACATAATCCATCTGTCATGCGATATTGGTCTCAGACAAATCAGCATCGACGACCGAACTCAGTTTCCACAGAAACTGAACGTTTGGGCTAGAATATTGGGTGACCATATTATAGGACCATTCTTCATTGACGGATCTTTAGTTCTCAAAAATATTTGAGTTTGTTACGAAATAATATATTGCCAACTTTAAGAGCTCTGCCTAATTTAAACCTGGAATCTGTATGGTTCCAACAAGATGGTTGCCCTGCACACAATGCCATGATAATAAGACTGTTCCTGGAACAAACTTTCCAGGAACGTCTTATGAGTGGTTTTGAAACCTTCAAATATACACAACACTCACACTACAGAGTATCCCCACTATTTTTATTTCTTTTATAGTAAATAATATTTAACATTGATTCTCTATTAGCAATGCCTTCCAACACATACGATATAATATAACACGGGCATAATAAGTTTGATCCCGAAATAGTCACAGTTGAAAATATTGATAGCAGGAAAAAATTGTTGTTTAGGTGTTCAAAATATGATCTAATTAGTCCATTTTCGCATGCCCGTCTCTACGTAACTCAAAAGCGAAATGAGCTGACGAGCTTAATATATTAATATGTGTGTGTTCTAGAGCTAAAAAAGTGTGCGGAATATTTAGTAAATAGAGAAAATCATAAGAAATAGAAGAAAAAGTTATAATATGTTCCTTTTTTTTTAAAATAAACTAAACATTTTTTCATAAATTGAATACTTTTGCCATGATGTCAGGTCAAAAACAAAAATAAACAATTTACACATTGATAACGAATTACGAAATTATTACATACCGGGTATTTAGCCAATTTATTCAGTTAATTGTTATTCTCACTTTGTTGTATTTAGAAATCAATTTATTTTTGAGTACTTGTTTTGTCTGAATACTAAATACAAGTCAAACTAAATGCGATTAAATAAGAATTGTATTTAAACCAACGATACGTCCACTATTTAGTTATCATAAACATCCTTAATTATAAATGATTAAATAGTTTGTAAAGAAATTGTAAAAGCGTGGGGCGATATTTTTAAGAAGTCTAGATAAATAGATAGATAAATTTTGGAGTATGAAGTATTGCACTTCGGTCGTATGGCCCATTGAGCTCCGCCTTCTTTAAGTCTTGCTGGGGGAGCTTCAGGAGCTTGCTTATCAGGTTTTCCTGTAAATATTCTTCCACCTTGCCGCACAGTCTGCACATAATGGATCTATTATCCGGTGATGAATCCGGTAATCTTTTGAAGCATAGATCTAATGATCCGAGTTTTTGTTGCGGTATATATATTTTGATTACGGTGTTTAATGTCTATATACTCGTTGATCACTTTTTTGCATACAGTTTTTAGAATTCCTAAAATAAGTTTTGAGCATATAAAAAAGCGAGAAATAAAACCTAATTTGACAAAATGGAAACCCGACTTCAAAAATCAAATATTCTATAACAAAAAATGCACTAAAAAGTAAAAAATTTATTGCATATTCTTGTGCCAATTTTAGTTCAGCTAAGCAAAAAATTTTTAAATATATATGTACAATTATTGTTATTTTTGGAGTCGGTGTCAGCAAAAAGAAATCACATATTTTTTATCCAACTTCCTTCTTAGCTAAGGTATCTACTTTTTCGTTTCCTTCGAATTCACTGGGACCTGGTATCCAGGCCAATTTAACGTTGTTCCGTTTTAAGAAGACTATGTAAATTTTGTCTTTTTTGTTTTTAGCACATTATCTCCTAATAAGAGTAGCTTTTATGAAAATATAATTTTTTTATCCCAATCATTATCCTTCTGTTTAAATACTGATCCATTCGAGCGGCATAGTAATTGTATGCGTCAACATTCGCTGAATTTACTCTATTTACTTGTCTGATAATAAATATTAAGTATATTGGACGGAAAAAATATTACATATATATATATATATCGGAATCAATCATATTTATGATGATAATTATTAATATAATGTATTTATGTGAACGCTCACCGGCAATAAAAGGTGAAGTTATTTACACTAGTCAATCTATATTCTGATTGGTTGTATAATATCTATCTATCTGATACTGTAAAACTATTTAATAATTATAGCAAAAAAAATTACATATGTTGTTTTTCAACAATAATTATGTTGATTTCTCGACTGTTGTTGCACGATTATAGATACAACATAAAATAATAATGAATGCGATAATATACAGTATGTAATTAGTTTATCGTTATATAAGAGATATTGTATACAATAAAACAGCGTTGACTGATTTGCAAAATTTTTTGAATTTAAATGCTTGAGAGAAAAATATCGTACGCAAATAAAAACAATAAATACAAGTGATATCTAAAAATTTAATTCTCAAATACTATAAAATATTTAACAAATACAATTATCAGAAATAATTTCTTTTATTATCAACTACATCACAAAAATACCTTACATTAAAATTATTGCAAATCGTTATTTTCTTCGGAAACAATTCTTGTAAATCATAAAACTAACAAAACCGACTTTCATGCGTTATTTTGAATCATTGACCTTTAAATAACTGGGCAGATTGAACCGAATTGAAGCCTCCTCAACTAGGAACTAAATTTTGCTTCAGAGGACCTGCGTGTCATGTATGTATGATATGTATGAGCGTTTGTGTTTTTGCGTCTGTTAAATGTATTTCCACTACACACATTTAAGTTTTAGTACCTTGACTAGTTGAGGTGGTGCTGCCTATCATTAAGTTGGAGCCGTTATTTAATGTTTAGGCCCATGAGCATACTCGATCCAGTTATATAGAGGTCAGTGTATTGTAAACAGTATATCTTCTATTTAACGATAAACTATTTACACACCGTATATAACCGACGAAGCTTGTCCGAAAAGTATCCGACCTGCTTTTAAATCTTCGCGCCAGAGTGTTAGAGCGAACTCTGCGAGGCAAGAACGTCAACAGTAAAGCCTCACGAACTACAGGACGTATAGTTCATGCGCAGCATGTTCACAAAGCCTTTTTTGCGTTCAGTGAATTTTATTGTTGTTAAAAATGACTGAAAGATCAGATCACGAATTGGCATCAAACTCGGAAAAACTAGTTCGGAAACTATTCAAATGATGCAGAAGGCCTTTGGGGATGAGTGTTTGGGCAAAACACAAATAAAAGAGTGGTATAATCGTTTCAAAAGAAGCCGCACATCTGTTGATAGTGATCCTCGTTCTGGCCGACCTTTGACGACAACAACACCGGATAATATAGAGCGCCGCGTGCGACTTGCGATTAAAGAAAATCGACGTTTGACTGTGCGCGAATAACAAGATGATCTTGGAATCCCAAAAACTACAAATTGGGAAATTTTAATCTCAAATTTATAAAGTGAAAGCGTTGGGAAATCTTATCGAATCTTGTGCAGCAGTTTTTAACACAATACCGCACTGCTTCGCCAACCTCCGTACAGTCCCGGCATAGCCTCCTGTGACTATTGATTGTCCCGAATTTGAAAAAACCGTTCAAAGGACACCGGTTCCACGACAAAAAGATGGTTGAAGAAAATACGACGAGGGCTATTCCAAAAACTGACTTTCAGGACTGCTTCGGAATGTGGAAACAGCGCTTGGAGCGTGTTATTCAATCAAATGGGGACTACTTTCAAGGATGCCACTCGCACGATGACAAAAATAGCGTCAGGGCGGAGATTTGAAGATAGGTCGGATACTTTTCGGACAGATCTAGTATGTCCATTTGTGCGAACACATCATTACGAACAAATTCTTTAAATAATAATTTTTTTAAAAGTAGAGCCTCTTATTACAGCTTAGTTCAGTATATGATTTATAGTAAAATTTATTGTTATGGAAAATATTATGTGAAATTTTTGAAGATATACTTTTTGAATCAAATAACGTTATGTTGCAGATATTCTATTAATTGTTTAGTGAAAAATTCATTTTTACACAAAAAAATTATTACGTTCAAGGTTGAAAGAAATCGAATTCAATTTTCCGACATGTAAATGATTATTAAAAAACAATAACTGAGTATGAACCTTCCGTAGTACTATGAACCACAAAAGTAGCGTTCTTTTTTTAACACTATAAAATTGATTTCTACTTTATTCATTTTATTTTCGAAAAAATCAGATAAAACTTCATCATTAATACACTAACCACTTTCATTCCAAACATTTTCCCAAAACCCGAATGAATAAGATACAAATGAACTACAAAATTTTGAAAAATGAGCAGGTTCTTTCTTGCAAATCAATTTGTGTCAAGGTTATATGGGCATAAAATAGGTTCATTTCGAAAAAAATGCACAAACGTTCATTTTTTAATCGATATGACTCGATATGACGACTGAAATTAAGCTGATAATATTTTTTATCAACACATGTTTTCAAATCAATGTTTTTGTTTTTGAATTTTTTCCATTGTATAAAATAGTCAAGGCTTTCATAGAACATACAAGGAAATAAAATACATGCCTTCTGAATATTCAAGCATTGCATGCCCATTCGTATATTACAGAAATATATTTATTGGAATTTATTTTAAATTTAAAAAAAAATTATTAATATCAAAATCAGTTTTTAAATAATTAATCGAATTGGGAATTAGGAAATTTGAATAATCGAGATTTTAAGCAACCCTAAACTATAAAGATTATTAAAATAATCAAAGAGAACTCTAGGTTTTTTTCAAATTATATTTCAAATTTTGCCCCTATTTCTAGAACATTTGTTTTTATTTTATAAATACGTATTTCGACTACAATGTAGTCATTATCAGTATGAATTAGCTAATCGTAACTATCTCTGGGATATGGATTCAGAGATATGTTGCTTGTTGCTAATTTGGTAACTTGTTGCTTGTGTTAATAAAATGACCTAATTAATCCACTTCCGCATGAACATCTGTAAGCCCGTCCGTTAACACGATAAATCAAAAACAAATAGAGATATCGAGCTGAAAATTTTGTGTGTGTGTTCTAGAGCTACAGTATGCTTACCTTCATGAATGGGCAAATCGAATAGGACTAGCGAAGGGCCAGAGTAAAAAATATCTATCTTTTAAACCGTAAGAGGTAGAAACAAAATTTTAAAACAAAAAGTACTTTTTTAAAAGTAAACCAGTTTTGTTTGCAACTTTTTGTTTAATAAACTCTGTATATACCGGGTATTCAAGCAATTAACGTAGTAAGTTGTTATTTTCACTTTTTCTTAACATTATTACCTTCTCTTTATTTAATCTTAATAATTAAAGTAGTTAGCACCTCAATTAAATAATGTATTTTTCTTTTATTTATATTTTATTAGTTAAAAAAGTATTATTATTCTTATAATCTAAAAAAAAAATTTGTATATAAATAAAAGAATAAAATTCACACAATTATCAATTAAAATAAACACACTGAACGTATTGTTGTTGTATGTTTCTGTTATTGTTAATATTATTTATTTACTAAGTGTACTTAATTTATTTAAGTATAAATAGTGTATTGCTCTCTTAATAAAAGAGCCAATTAAAAGTACATTGACGTACATAGTACATCTTTAACTATAAAATAACATCCATACACTGAACGTTTATATTGAAATAAGATAACATTATATACATATTTAACTTAAGGCACGCATGGCACTATGACATCGAATGAACATGGAAAAACAATCCAATGGATACATTGAGAATATCGAAAAATAAAAATATTCATGATACAGAGAGTATCCTAATATCTACATCATATCCAAATTTCAGATATAAAATTAAAGGATTCATTTTACTGTTAATTAATGGCGCAAAACAAAATTCAAACAAATACAAGAGATCCAGACATCAGAATGGACTTGGGAAATATTAAGTTGACAGCTTTGCAGACTACATCGTAGCTTTATCAACCGAAAGAAAAAAAATTATTACTAAATCTGATGAAACGGTAATTTACGGTCATGAAATATTACGAAATCAATATTCTATGGGAGTACCAACGAGAAAGTTGTCATTGTACCTGAAACGGCGCAATATTGTCATTAACATGTGAGACAACCATTTGTAATCGAGAGGTAAACTTCTTAACTTCGTAACTAATTTTTGTCTTGAGTTAATATTACCGTTGAACTACACATTTAGCGAATTCTCGAAGAGAATGTAGTTATTGGTTTTGTACCAATGAAGGAATTTCGGAAAAATTTCTTCATATGTTCATCGAACCTCCCAAATAGATTACGAAAATCACCATCACTAAAATTTATGTATTTAAATATATATAAAGATTGATTTTAGGTTGATCAAAATAAAATTTGGTATCTAACGTACTTTTTGTATTTGAAAGGCTAAGTTAATTAACGAAAAAAACGGACAATGGGAAAATAAGGTTTTGAGGACGGGTAGGGTGGGGGGTTATAAAAACGCAATACTCTCTGAATATTAGTAAAATAAAAAAAATTATAATTAGTAAAGTTGTAATAAATCAGTTTTACTACAATTCATTGGCTAACCATATTTTCTATAACTCTAATATAATATTTACAGGAATACTTGCAATGAATATTACAAATACATCATCATGTTTACTTGATATTTTTAATGAATTTAAATGAGTTTTTCCAATTTTAAGTGATATTCCATATTTTGTGTTTTATTTTTTCTTTAAACGCACCTTATCGTTAATCGATTCGGTTTAATAACGAACTTGGTCTTTAAAATATCAAAAGCATATCAGATACGAAAACATATTTATTTTTATTTATTCATGTATCTGTAGCGGTCACGAATCGTACTTACAAGGTGAAAACTAATAAGATAATAGTTAATCTTTTCCAAAAGATCACTTCTCTTATGGAAACTTATTTCCAAAAGAGAGTTGATGAATTTATTCTGAGAAAGTTGACGCAGCTCCTGCGTAACGAACTTTATTTATATTGCGTTAATAATGATATTAATTCCATATTGGAAAAAATGGGAGTTAAAAGTTAACTCCCGGCTACATATTTATTGATCATACTATCTTGGAGCCAGTTCCGATGATTTGCTTGGAGGTGAATGTTCAGTATAGTGTAAGTAAAATGTATGTCGTTGGAAGGGGAAGCTTTTATTTTGATTAATTAAGACAGATATAAACACAGATATACAACACTTTCAGGTTGAAGCGAAATCATCCCTATTATTACAAAATTCAAGGAGTATACGAATTCAATGCATCGATTTGTATGCCATAATGGAATAGTTAACTAGTAGGTATTATGCAGTATTAAAAAATCAAACTCAGTCAACCAAAGAAGCACTAAAACTGAGAGAGAGAAAAAAGTCGACTTATATTTATATATTGACATAAGCTAACACTTCTCGGTGGTGGGTCTATTTGATATAAGTCTATGGTATCAATACAAAGCTATACATTTGTTGGAAGATATTTGCATTCGTTGGTAGATGATGGTATACAAGTGTTTCACACGTATAACTTATGAGTACAAACACAACTATTATTCTATTGGTTATAATAATTATTATTATTAAAATACATAAACATTTTCAAATATTAAGTAAATCATATAATTATATTTAAATCCATAGTTTGATATTGTTATAACTGGTATTTTTCCATTAAAAATAGCGTGTTGTAAATGCATATATGCTATAATTATATTAAATATTTCGTCTATTACATGTAAATATCGATACGTAATATACATTACTGCCAATAATCTTATGGTAAACGTGAACAAAAGTTGTAATAATTATATTAACTCGCATGTATCAATAATAGTCCACAGTACAGCACGGTTTTTTTTAATGATTAGTAAAAGGTTAAATTTTTGTCAATAGCTTCCTTTCGACGAGACACCCAACTTTTCTTTCCCGAAAATTCTCGATGATAGTGACTAACGAAGCGCGTAAGAGAGTCACTGTACGACGTCACTGTTTGACGATTGCAAAAATTATATCAATCACAGTTAATTTGTTAGTTAAATTGAGAGATAATGTAGTAAAGACTTCAAAAAAACTTGTGTCCTATAAAATGGATGGTGTAACAGGAAAGTAACCCAACCCCAACAAGCTGACTTTTATGCAGTTAATTAATAATGTTATGTATAATTTGATGGCCACCATGCCCTACAAATTCAGTGGTTCAATTTCCCAGTCCTACGCTCTGAATATGTCAATGTAAAATTTTCATTTATAAATTAGACAAATGTTTTCTTAACGTATATACATATTGTAGGTCTCATTTCTTCAACCTTTAGTTCATAAAAGACTACTAATATTGTTTTTATCGTGAATACACTCAATCGCACCGAGTAACGGTTATTTAAGTACCGCCAAATAATAACTATGCATACCCCGTTATTTGAACATGTTGGGGTTGGGTGACCTGTCTGTCACACCATCCATTTTGTAGGACACAAGTTTTTTTTGAAGTCTCTATTACATTATCTCTCAATTTAACTAACAAGTTAACTGTTACTGATAAAATTTTTGCTATGGTCAAACAAACAAGTTACTCTATCATCGAGAATTTTCGCGAGAGAAAAGTTGAGCGTTTCGTCGAAAGGAAGCTACTGACAAAAATTTAGCCTGTTACTAATCATTAAAAAACCGTGCTGTACTGTGGACTATAATTCCTATTGTAGTTTAATAAATTTAACATTTGATCAGTTCAGCTATTGTAGATGCACCGTGTGTACATAAGACCATCACACCAATGTCGTTCAAGTTCCCTTCTATTAAAAAAGCTTCAAGCTATTTCGTATTTATTTATATAATGCTTTAACAATAAAGACTCATAACTGGTTTTACTGAGCTTCTTCAAAGTGAAGACGCATTTGCACCTGTTCTATGTGTAAGGTGAGCCGTTCAGCTCGGGTGCTAGCCTCTATAGTAGAGATTTAGATTGGTCCCGGCATCACATACATTGAAGGAGCAATTGGAAGCTTGGTTTGATCATAAGGTCACCAGGACGCAACAATCGGGTGTATCACACGGTGGGCGTGAGGGTTATATCGAAAGGCAGATATCTCACGTAAATCTCCTTAACTCTCTGACACTGCACTTCATTCAATAACTACAATTATTGAGAAATTGTTGGTCACACTGAAGTTGCTTTGAGATTATTTGTATTTTCGTCTTTTGTGACCCGAAAAAGTGTTCATTCACGTCAAGTTTAAGATACTGATATCGAAAGAATTCCACAACTCGTAATTTTGAAATCTAGGGGAGTTTTTTGGTGTGCTAATGATCAATTTGACGTGGAAAAATATATGTTTAGATCATATTGGGATTATAAAAACTAGTTAATGAATTAATGAGGCCATTCGTTAAACTTTTTATACTTTTAACTACTGCGGGAAGTCCGGAGGTATAGTAACTTTCTTTTTTCTTAAATCATTTTAAGCTTAAATCATAACACACTTCTAAGCAACAAATATTGTTGATAAACTTTTAAAAAATCAGATAATCTTTAATTGTATGTGAAGATAAAAACAAGTTCATTTTGAATAGATAATAATCGAATTAGCTAAAATGTTAATCGAAAACAGTATATTAATAACTAACCATGGGACTAACGTTTACTTATTCTCCCTGGGAGAAAGAGTACTACCTAGCATAGGTACTACCGATAATAGGTACTACCGAGTAGTACCTATTTGGAGGGAGTAAAGTTGTGATTTTAGTCCCGAAAGTGCAAAAAAATTATTACATTCTATTAATTTTTCAATGTGGCTAGAATTCTTTTTCGTAGTACCATTTCGTTTGTAACAATATTTAGCTAAAATTTAAAAATCAAAATATTTACAGTCTATTACCACCATTATGTTTACCGAAAATTATTTTTGAACACGCATCTAAACTATTCAAACTAATTGAATCAAAGATATAACTTGATCCAGTTTTAGGAAATAGTTATTATAAACGAATAAAATTATTTATAATATGATAACAAATCAAGCAGTAAGCCACAAACACAAAACAGCACAAAACTCACGCAACAAAAGAGGGATATAGAAACATTTGAGAATTCTATGTTTAAAGTTATAATTTAATGAAAATACTTCACATACCACTGTAATTATGAATATTTCAATTATCAAAATATTATAGTTATTTTCTTCATAATTTCAATTATTTCCAGACAAAGATTTTAGATTGAGCTCTAAGGCCCGTATTCATAGTTCAGTCTCGAGCAATTGCTTAATATTATCTTCATGGAGACCATATTATTGGTTTAAAGACATGATGAATTCATAGATATACATTAAGATCATCTTCGTTAAGACAATGGTTTCAAACATGATGTTATTCAGTTTAAGATTAGCTATAGTAACACGAATCTTGAGATCATCTTAATTTTATGTTCGCCAATTTCCGTAATAATTCCTACGTATCCGATGATCTGATTTGCTGAGAAATGTATCATATTATTGTCAGTGATACTGAATATTAAGTCAACAAACACAAAGGGAGCTCAATTGTTTTTGAAAAAAAAAATGAAAAATATGACGGACAAAGGTAAAAGTAAAAAATTATATTTCGGTAGAAAAAAGTATTTTCTTCAAATTTTGAAACAAAACTCTCATGTGATAATAATTTATAATTACTTGAAAACTGGCAAATGCATAAAATCGCAAATACATTAAGAATTGAGACACTGGCGGAATAGATATTTTACTACGATTGACTTTAGCTAAATTCTGTTCTATTAGTGGTAATATTCCAAATTTAATACAGATATTATCGAATCTGAATCTTTTTTAAATTCGATGTCTGAATAAAAATCAAAAGGATCTTCTATATCTCCAATGTAGCCTTTAGAAATATGTATAATTATGACTTCATCGTCAGAATGAAAATCGAAATCAATATTATAATTAATATTGATATTATGTAAACCCAAAAAATTCATATCTTCACTACATTTTTCACTGCAAAGTTATTAAGGTTGTCATAAGTCTACTAAAATGATGACTTAAAGAAACACTTCTTCTTTTTTTAAATTTAAAGTATAAGGATAAAGTCTATAATAGATTGTCTTATTTGTCTTATTTAAATAAATAAAGAGTTTTCAATTCTTAATATCGCCTTAAACTATGACTATGAATATTTATCCAATCACACATATCTTAGCTTAGATCAAACTTTCAAGCTTGACTTACGATTGCGCCTATGAATCTAAACACTGCCTTAAAATCATGCTTAAGTTGAACTTACACTTAAGACCGTAAACTACAATAGATCAAATAAAATATAGTTGAGGTGTTACTTTTTGCTGCACTAACACTTTACCTCAACTATATTTTATTTGATCTATTGTAGTTTACATAATGGAATTTTTTTTTTCAGTTGAGCACTTATACAATATTTATAAGATAACTAATACCTGTTGTTTTTGTTATTTTTGTAGACGGATATTTGTTATATCTTAAATTACTTATTCTCAGTTTTTTAAAAGAATCGTAAGCAAATTACTATTGATATTTAATAAAACATTAATCGGGGTAAGTTTTATTTGATAAACATACAAGTTTTAACTGTCAATATTTACAAATTTAGTACCGTAAGGACGATTAAAAAAAATTCTACGTTTGGAAGATACTTTTAACTAAATTCTGCATTTGTGAGTGATATAAACATTTTCGTAAAGTGCAGTATTTTCGAAAAAAAAAACCCTGCAAATAAAACCTGATAGTACCTCCTGTCGTGTGTTTCGGACAAAAGTTGTTATATAACTTTGCCTTCGATATAAATCTTACAATCTGTTTAAATTTGGACAAACTCCACGAGTTTTGATCACACTGGTACATGAAGTGGACCTATTCACATTATATTAGGGTTGTGTTCATTATCTTTATCGAAGAAAGAATCATACAAAAGTAAACAATAAAAATTAAATGTGCGCTTCAGATCATAACCAATTCACCGAAGTCAATTAGACTTATATATAGGGATTGTTAAAATTTAGGGATTTATTACACGCAAAAGTGACTCACTTCTGGTGTTAAAATCTGTAACTAACGCAAGCTAGGTTTAAGAAAAAATAATTCTTAATATAGTAAATTATTTAAATTTTAATAAATTATTAAATTATTTAATTTTAATAAACTCCTTTATATAATCAATAAAATTCAATACACTATCACACTTTGTTGACATTGTTACATCTAACCTCACTAACATAAATAAAATTAATACTATAGAAACTTCTAAATTACTACTATTTTTTCTGTAATCTATTCAAGTTATCATTTCATCTTTCTTACACTTATTAATTTATATGTAATCGGTTAAACCTAGCTTAGACATTGGAAAGCTGACATCTTCATTTACTTTTAATTGCGAATACGCCACTTGTCGAATTTAAAAGATTAACACTTCAGCTACAAAAAAGACAAAAGTCAGTATACCTTTTATGATATATATTTAAGATATTTGCTGTATGTTCAAATATAATGCGATTTTAACCATTTTGAATCGACTTCCTGAGTTTATCAAAATGAGCGTTTTATTTCCGAGCATAATGGATAAGACTGCCCAGCAATAATCTCTGTCTAGCAAAAATTCATTTGGGCGAAAATACCAAACTGGGTATCCGATTTTAGATACAAATTTGGTATCACATTATCGTTTTAGGATTTTCGATTTTAAATTTGTACTCATATGTCTCTTAAGAAATTATATTTTGATGTTGTTTTTGATTTTAATTTTATGAATTTATGAATAAAAACTGTAGACTTTAAGCACTAAATATGAAATAACATCAGTGCATTCAAACGTATTATAATGTTATACTAATCGGATATTGATAATCTTGAATACGGAATTCTTAAAGACAAATTTTTTTAACATCCGTGTAGGAAATTATACGACATTTTTCTCTTTTTTTTTATTTAAATAACTGTTTTCAGTAATTTTTTAGTTTTCCTTTCTTTAAATACAAAAAATTTGTACTGCCTGTGTATCAAACGTATTTAGAGCAAAACTATACTCATAAATATTTGTGAACTCACAATGACTGATTTGTATTGGCTTTGTGATACAAAGTAATGAAACGAACAAACTATAAAATCAAGATTGTAACCATAGAAATAATAGATTAATACACATAATACGACCACCCATAACGTATGTATTTGTTTAGAATAAATAAATGATACAGAATACAGCATACATTTTCTTTTCCGTGTTTATTATTTGAAATTTTGTTCTAATTTGAGAGTTTTATGAGCGAATGATTTGAAATTTATTATTGAATTGAGTTAAAATAAATTTTAACACGGTTTTGAGATTTTGTATACAGTTTTCATAAGTAAAGCAATCAAGAAGAAATCAGAATCTAGTAGTAATTAATCAAAGACTAATAGTTTCCATGTACGCTTAGCTATTTTATTCAATAGAACTGCAAAGAATGACAAAGATTCATTATTTTGAATGCCTTAAACCTCTGATTTTAATTTTGTCGAACAACTATTTTGCTAAATTATATGATCAATTTACTTCAATGAAATTCAATCTCCTTCCTCAAAATGACTCTTAGAGCCTAACTTTTTAGAATCTAACTATTTAATTATAAATCATATTTGATTTCCACAAAGTAAAATTTTTGCCTAACCTACCCCGTATATGAAAGACAACTGTAGAGTGTATTTTGGTGTCTCTTAAATCTTATTTTTTTTCGAAAATACATTGTTATACATTTGCAGTTCATTTATAAACATTGTTATACATTTGCAGTGCATTTATAAACATAACAGTTTTACTGTAAAAAAACACTTTTACTGTTATTTTCAATGTGTACATTTATTAACTTAAAATTTCTTGACTGCACGCAACTGGTGTTTCCGTTTACTTAAAACAATTTTCAGCAAATTAACACTCAACAAAATATTTGAAACATTAAAAATATTTCAAAAATAAGTTAGTGGATTTGAAAAGTGGCGTATCTCGGATATTTTGGTGTCAGGCTTAGCGATCAGGGTAAACCCTGGGCATCCCACCAGATCTCTATAGCTTGAACAGAACATTTATAACAGTGGACTACCGGGAAAATAAAAATAAAATTTACGACGTACCAGTGGTTTGGAGAGAGCCCAAAAATCAGTTCGATTTGTTATTTCTATCTAGTAAAGATTACTAGAATCTTTCGGAAACGACCATAGTAAGTGAACTTATCCTGAATTAGTCTCTGTTAAACGCCCGATCCCTCATTCAGAAAAAATGCCTATCCCCACATTTCACCAGCTACCAGAGCTCTATGAGAACGAGTGTTATATCTCTGATCATCACCCCTCTGATACTTATGAAGAAGGCAGCCATTAAGAGGAGATGTCATCTATTTCTCAACGTTTCAACCAGGATGAGTTAAATGACCTTACCAGATATGTTAATCTGTTGAAAGAAGCTTCTGAATTACTTACAGTAGTAATTTTCCATAAATGAAAAAAATTGACTGAAACAAGGAACCAAAATTTCTCTTTACCATATACAAGCGAAACAACTATGTATATTACAACTATGTAGAACCGCTGCCAAGGAAGAATAGGATACGCACATATGTCAAATTTTTTCTTGGGTATAAAAAGAGAATGTCCCAAAATTCATTCTAGAATGTCACGGAAAAGAATCTTCCGAAGTGTTCAGTGACTAGTTGGTTTCAGACTTCAGTGACTGAAACGACTCGTTACTATTTTTGAATAATAATATAATAATAACAACAATTTAGTTTTGTTGTTTAATCCATGAATTAAACTTAAAATAGTGTAACGTATATTTCACAAAAATTATATATCTCCAAGGCCAACAGTAATGCCATATTTGAATTAAGCGCATCAAATTCATAAGAAATCTGAGTGCTGTTGGCTTGTGATAATTAAATAGTTTATTGCAATCGCGTGGGGTGTTTTGTTTTGAAATAAAACCATTATAGTCTCTTCTAAGCCTATATGGGGCCATATTATAATTGTATTTAGCTTTTAGTGCGTTACTTAAGGTAGTTCCAGCACTGTCTTATGTAATCAGGACAAAAAACCGGTTTGCTTTTATTATAGAACAAATAAATATACACACATACACAACACATAGATATATTCACTATTTATATATACAAATTAATGCAATTTTGAAATAAAAAATAATTTTAAAGTTTTATATTTTGAAAACGAAACAATAAAACGCGATTTTGTTTTTTTTTTTTAAATTTATTTAATAAATATTTATCTTTACTACCCTATTTTTTTTTTCATTCTGTCGTGTATTTTTTTTAATACAACAGATAATAATTGGGCATGAAGTTTTACATGCTTCTAATGAGAGAGAGTGAAAGAGAAAGATTACTTTGCTATTAATTATCTCGCGTTCTAAATGGTCAAAAATTCTGAAACTTCGGGATTTATTAGAAAACGTTATTTTTAGCCTGTGAAAAAAAATGAGCAAAATCTGACAAAAAAAAAGAATGTATTCTAGATTCTTTTTTTTACTTTTAATTTTTTAGATCACACGTGGAACTTGACTTGAACTTGACACACGTGGAAGTCTCCGTACTATTAAATATATTTGGAAAGATTTTAATTTAAGTTTGATTACTAAATTTAATTGTATGATAATTTTATAACAATTCTGTTGTTTGAAAGAAACAAAAGATACGACTACTTATTAATATAATACACTAACATAACAACCATTTATGTAAAATTATTGAAAATGTAAGTAGTTGAAGCAAAAATAGTTTTTTTGCTAATAACCATTAAAAAAGTTTAAATATACTTATCGTGTTCTTTAGAAACAAAAAGATGTACCTTTAATGTAAAAGAAGAATTGAAGTGGTAATGTTTTCAGTTCATTTCCATGTTTCACAAAGTAGTTGTTGCACTACTAAAATAAAATAGACATAAACATTTTTTCTGTTAAATTCACATACACACATCTATAATAAATACTCTTCTAAGTAAGAAATATTCTTATTGGAAGGAAGAATACTATTTTGAATAAAGTGCAACACTGAATGTTCCAAGCAATGGGGCATTACATTTACTGCCGGCAGTCCACACTTGACCATAGCGAGGCAAGGCGAGATATACAGCACGAGAGTGTACTCACAACGCTCGATCTGCTTCGTTTCGGCTCGCCTTGGCTCGTCAGCGCTCCATTAAAAGTCGGTGTTTTGACACGAGTCAAAGGAAGCGAATGGTGAGTGCGAGCAACCGCCATTTTTAAATAAGCAACTATCAATCGCATTAATTGCATAAATAAAAACTGTATAAATTTATGAAGGTTTTTTTTTTTTCTTATATAGTGTCATTACCCTTTTGAATAATAATTATTTTTAATAATAATTTGAAAATGTAACTTTTCATGTATACCAACGTAATTTCTGACCAAGCCACGTTGTTAACACTGGCGAGAACTGTATTGCCGGTGGAACACTCGCCAATAGTGTACACAGCTCCGCTCGCCAAGTGTGTACTGCCGGCATAAAATATGTAATTCAAATCTTGTACATGAACCGTTTATTTTGAAAGTGTCATAAGTTACTTTTTCCTTGTTTCTCGAAATGTTTTTGTTTCTTTTTTGTACCAATAAACATGTTTGGTGTACCATTCACCAGCAAAACTTCTCTTGGACAATATCGCAATAGATCCCAACCTATTGAGTCCAAATTATTCTTGAAATGCAGAGATACCGTTTAATTGTAATTTTATCATAAGTTTTATTTTTTGAAAAATTGGTTTATGGCCCTTGCAAAAGAAGCAGCTTATATATCAAACTTGACTTTAATGGATTCAGAAGAAAGAACTCATCGAAAATTTTTTTAGCAAATGAAGTAGAAAAATATTAAATTTATTGAATTTTTTCGATAGATGTAAAGTTTTATGAATTATGAAATTTTGGTATTTAAATTTTGATCACGTCTACAAGCCCCGCTTCCTCCGCCCCAAGTAATGGAGAGTGATATCGGTTAACTCTTGGTACTTGGTTCAGTACAGTAAAAAAATAATGTTAATGAGGCCATAGGTGTTAATGAGGTCTAGAAGTATTATCTTAAATTGAATTATTAAATACCATTTTTTGGGTGTAAACAGACTACATATCGATTATAACTAGAGTGGTAGCAAAAGTCTATGGAATAAAAATTGCGACTATATTAATTTTTTCATATTATTTAATCTTAAGAGAATAAACTGACATCGAGGAAGAATTTGACTGCCAAAATTATTGTTGGTTTTTATGGTTTCGCTTTTTATACAAACGTTACGCAGATTGGCGTTCTTTTAAGTTCTTTTAAGGCGTTTTACTAAGGAATATATAGCGTTTCAGGTGGCCAAAAATAAATAAACTTCCACACAAGACTTAAAAATGTTCGAGAATACTATGTGTCATTCATTTGGGAATTGATTTCATAAACAAAAATGGAAAAGAAGTAAAAATGTGTCAGTAAAACCGTTATGAGGGTGCTTCAGCTATGAGAGCAGGAGTTTTCGGCACAATTGATCTATGACTGCGAGATTAGATAAACTCACAAACAATCTAGTTCTGAATTTCTTGTTTTCTTAGAAGCTGTAGTTACAAATTTTAAATACTCGTCATTTTGACGATTTGAAATCAATAAAAATGTTTGACAAAAAGTAAAAGTAATTGAAACACTCAATAAATAAATAAATGCACGTCTTTCTCTTATTAGATCATTTTGCCCAACTGAGAGAAAATAGTCTATATATCTCTTCAATATAGCCTTTCGTTAGATTGGCCATAGTATCTATGTAGAGAGTTTTGTAGAAATAAACGTTATAGTGTTATACACTTTAAGTTATTTATGTCCACATACCAAACTGCACCTGCACTTCCTATGTAAGAGTCGAGGAGTTAGTGACTGCTGCTGTTGCATATAATAATATATACACACAGATGATAAAAATAAACAAGCAAGGTGGGAGCAATAACATTTAACAGAAGACGAAAGATTCAACAAGAAAAATACAGACACAGTTTGGTTGTGTATACGCCGCTTTAGCAAATATATGTATACTAGTTTCATTTCATGTTGATCCATATCCATTTAAGTTGAAGTGAGTTTGTATATTTTCAAAATATCGATTCAAATGACACTTATTACGTAATAAGTTTGCTGCTTTATTCGACGAACAAAGATAGAAAAATATTGTTTATTAGATATTTCTTCTTCTTTAATAGAGGTTTCAATAAACCGAAAGTGAGAAACAACATACATGTATCTCTTTTTATGCCTGAGTATGCTATTGCATCGCCGTGACCTACTGCGAGTGGGACTAGGACATCCATCAGTAGTCACGGATCTGGATCTTTCGCTTAATCTTGATGAATGAAGTACAAAAGATAATATTTCTAACAAGTATTGCCTCGTTACTGACTTATGACCACGCTGTACTTTCGGCATAAACTGTTTTAACAATAACACTTACGCTTAATGAGATATATACAAAAACAAACATTTTACTCTTGACCTTAAATAAACTTTGTAAACGAAGTGGGGTTGATGGGTACTTATGATATATCATTTGTTATAATCGATTTAAGGTCTGTAGAAATTTTCAGTTCTATGCGAGTTTTTCCGAAGTTTTAACTTTTTTGTCTACTTGGATAATAGATATTTAAAAAAAACATTACAAATGGTTTACATAAGATTTTATTTTATAAATCAATCTCAAAGCCGCGATACGGAGTCTTAGCGAACCAAAATCCTTAAAACCTCTACACGCGGACACTGTTTGTCAAACTTCGTTAAAATTAGACAAGTGCCTAAAGACGCATTAGTGCCTAGAGGCACCCCTAATAATTTTCAACTCATTCGATTCAGTACGACGGAATTTTTGGTTTGTTTTTAAGATTCTACGTATGTTAACAATTAAAAAAACACTCAAATTTTCAGGGAGGGTAAATTCTTTTTCTGACACGATTACATAAGTTTGTTTTATATTATATTATATATATATATATATATATATATATATATATATATATATATATATATATATATATATATATATATATATATATATATATATAATATAAAACAAAATCATAATCAGGCTTAAGTGCACATTATTAATAATTTGGAATCCAATTAATAAAGTCCGAAATTATGTGCTTCCAAATATTAATTTATAGTAGGTAGCTTTGACCACAACGTTCAATAAAACTACTATATACGTATGATTACCAGTGTGGTAATACTCACCGCCAAACACATGCTATCAGCTATAGCACTGTGCATTGACTATTTTTTTGTGTAAAAATATAAAAATATCGATGATATCGTGCATTTATTTTAATACATTTATATTCGATTTGAATTTTCAATTCAAATAAATAAAATACACAAACTATATGTTATTCATAAAAATACACTTACAATAAACGTTTTGGTATCAAATATAATTTATTTGAGAATAAATATTTTACTGTTACACTATTTATAGATGAGTGAAATTCTTTAAGGTTTCATCACCCATGAAGCGTAATAGCAGCCAATTTAATACTATATCTCTGGCCTTATTTTTAGCGAATTTTCTCTAAAACAAATACAGCTATTAATTTTGAACCAATGTTGGAATTTCGTAAAAATTTCTTGAATGTCCATCGATCTTACCTACTTGATGTTATAAATGATCATCGTTAAAATTTGTATACATATATATATATATATATATATATATATATATATCTTTGTGTCTCTGGAGTCTCTAGCGTCACATTTTTATTCCGATTGGGATGAAATTTGGTATTTGAGGTGCTTCTGGTATTCAAAAGGTCAAGTCGCTATAATGGGTAAAATCGGACAAGAGGATAGGGAGGTTTAGAGGTGGGAAACACAAAATTTGGCATATCTCTTCATATGTGGAAAATCGAAAAATTTATAAGAAGTAAAGTTGCAGGTAATCAGTTTAAGTATAATTTTGTTTCTTATCATTTTTCTGTTACACTAACATTTGCAGAAATATTTACAATTAAATATTGAAAGTTAAAATTCTAAATATCTCCATAATCTAAATGTCTCCATATCTACACATAAGAGTTTCAGAAAAAATGATAAGGGAATGAATAGTAGCAAACATGATTTTCTACAACTTTACTTCTTATAATTTTTTCGATTGTTCTAATATTAAAAGAGATATTTTATAGTTTGTGTTTTCTTCTTTCTTTATACCCCCCTTTCCCCTTGACCTAAGCCATTTTATTAATAAAATTAGCCTTGCAAATTCCAAAATCATATCAGATACGACATGTCATTTTGATCAAGCTAAAATTAAGACCGCTAGAGAGTGATTTATGTATTCTAAGGAAATTCGCAAAGTTAAAGCAGCTACTACGTAACGAATTTCTTTAAATGAAATTTCGCTTCTATTGGTACTTTTGTTATGTGAATTAACTGATCTTCAAATGACAAAAACAAAGAAATTGCTAGTATAGTTGTCACAATCGAGTGGCAAATATCGATTATTCACAATCGAATACAATTACTAGACAATCGATACAATAAATTCATCATCCATGAACAATCGATTAGTCGAAAATAAATTTTTTTCGAAACGAACAAGAAAGTGTTTTTCTTATTAGCTTTTTCTTATTAAAGATTAGATATTTAGAAAATAAGAAGTTAGTATAAAATTATTAGATAATTTTATACAAAAAAAAACCATTCTCAAAAATAAAAAAATCCATAACGCATCCTCAGAATAAATTTCATTCAGATCGGGATATTTGTGACCGCTAGAGTGACTACAGACACGCACATACATCTTTGGAAATTCGCTAAAATAATATGATTGACCGAATCAAATAGTATTTTTACCTTTTAAAAAATCCAAATAAAGATTTTCCAATAGAGTTCGATTCGTTTTGGCTCCAATAGTTTTACATAGGTAGCACCAATAGTTTTCGAGATATAATGCTGAGAAAAGTTGGGCAAAAGATACATTCAACTATTAAACTAAGCTTTAGAAGAGACAAAATGTGTCGTAAAATACGTTCAGGTTAATGTCGACCCGTAATGTTATAATGAATATTTTTGATAACAAATTATTAGAAATAACTTCTAATAATATGTTATCAAAAATATTCAATATATAACCGTTAATTTAATTAAATTTTTATTAAAGTAATTTTTCTAAAAATCGATGTTTAAAAATAGTTTTGAATAAACTAAATCAATTTTTTCGATTAATCGAAACTCTTATAAAAGATTAAAAAATATCGATTATAGAAATCAATTGCCCGGATTAATCGATTTCGATATTACAATACTAATTGTTGGTTCGTTGTCTTTCGGTTATGTTATACAAGTGGAGGTGGCTAGAGTTTACTTAATTGGACATTTAAGTAATATTGCATTAAATGGATCGTTACTTCACGAAAATTCATTATAATTATTAAATAAAACATATATTTGACATTTTCGTAAAATCACTTTGTTTGACTAGTTTCGGAACACCGTTCCTTCTTCAGAAATAAAACATTTCATTTTTATTTCTGAAGAAGGGACGATGTTCCGAAACTAGTCAACGAGATTTTATGAAAATTTCAAATATTTGTATTATTTAATAATTTAAGTAATATGTCTGAACATTGGTAACATCAATGATTGATGTCATAAATCGTACACATAATGGGGATGGGGATCGAACCCACGACCTGTAACTTACCTTGGATTGAAACAAGAAAGTATTTATTCCTTAATTACTTAAACCTAAACAATACATGTTAGTTAGGTTGTTGTGCCATTCATTCATTACATATAGATTATCTAAAAACAGAACTTAATGAGTAAATTATAGTTGTTATAAAAATTATAAATATAATTGCTGGGAATACATGATGAAACTTATGCATCCTATAGCAATAAAAACTCAGATAATTATTTTTATACAGGTGGTCCATTAAAAATGATAAATAGCTAAAAATCTCAACGTATTTTAGTATATTTTTTCATTAAGTATTCAAGTATTTTTAATTTCATATTTAGGGGAATAACATTTCATGCGGGTAAAAATCTTAAACATACAGAGAATTCCGATCAAATTTTGTTTGAAATATTTACTTTTTAATAAAGAAATCCGAAAATAAGATAAAAATGTTAGTGACGTCGTTAAAACCAAAAATAAAATAAAATAAGGATCTGAAAAAAATTTTATCTTCTAAGCTGTAAATGCAAATCGTAACTGAACCACGTTGTATGCATCCGACAAAAGGAATAAAACTATAATTATTCGAATAATAACGACCAAAGTTACCGTTCATGTAGCTGAGCGGTCTAAAGCGTTATGTCTACTTGGAAATGCGAGGTTATGGGTTCGAATCTCGACATCGGCAGTTTGCCAATTATTATTGAACCAGCCAAGTAGCCGAGCGGTCTAAGGCGTCATGTCTGCGCAGTATGCAGTACTTGGAAACTGGGAGGTTATGGGTTCGAATCCCGACATCGGCAGTTATAAAAATTTAAAAAAAAAGGGCGGTTGATTGACTAAACTGTCAGCGTATGGACAAGAACCAAGTAACCGGTTATGCTTGAGAAGGTTTTCTGCAGTTTCCTTCACGAACTCCAGATGAATATCGGCATAGTTCCTAGAATAGTCGGCTGCAGCCGCATATCCTACCAATTCCTAGTCTACTCACAAATTCCTTCCACTCCCCCACATCCTCACATCCTAAGGCATCACAATGGACATATGGTCGAAGTGTAGCCCGTTCAGGGCAGCCTTCACAATCTACCTCTACCTCTTGCCAATTATTAAGAAAAAAAAAAAAGGGCGGTTAATTGACTAAACTGTCGGTGTATGGACCAGAACGAAATAACCGGCTATGCTTGTGAAGGTTTTCTCTAGTTTCCTTTACGAACTCCAGATAAATATCGGCATAGTTCCAATCAGAGTCGGCTGCAGCCGCACATCCTACCAATTCCTAGCCTACACAAAAAAAATTCACAATGGACCTTATGGTCGAAGTATAGCCCGTCCAGGGAAGCCGCTTCAATATATCTATCTATTGAACTTTCAGTGATTGTAAAAGCCATGTGAAACAATCATTTGACACAAAAGCTATTTCCAAATATTTCTCTAAAATACAAATTTTTTTCAGACAAGATCTACGTAGACTAGTGAATTTTCCCAGAAAACGGAATCATCTTGAATATTAATTCAAGTTACAATGACGACAATAGTAATATTAATTCATATAAAAACAACAGTAGAAAATCCTTTGAAGATAATGTCCTGTGAGGGATAGAAAACAAGTATTTTATCCGTTTTATTACATTTTAAACAGTATCTTTTTTTCATTTTTAATGGATATAAAAACCTTTTTTATTTTATGGAATAACTTTTAATTTTTATTTAAAAATCATTAACGAAGTAGGTAGGTATTCTAAACTGATATTGTATCATATAAAATATAGCATTAAAAACCAATTCTGAATATTAAATGATTTAAAAAACAATCTTAATCCATACGCACAGCATATAAGTTTAAAATAATATACGTAATTAGGGTCTAAACTAGTATTACTGCAAATTTCAATATATTAAAAAATAATGAATGTAAATAAAAATTTTTTAGAAAAAATAAAACTGATAATTCAAACGAATGCATACGCAACATGTTTGCACCATTAAGTAACTTATCACACAGAGTTGAGTAAAGCCCACTGCTAGTACTAGCCACCATTGGCATAAAAGCACCACCTGACCTCACGGCAGCCATTATTGGACGTGTCATAAAAGGTACTGGCCACCAGCAGACCGCATGACTCATGTTCTCACACATCCTCAGACAATGTTGCACTCACCCAGGGTCGGGCTGGGCCGAAAGGGCCCGGGTGGCTCCCCACGAGCCCGGGGCCCGGAACGATATAATGGTAGATGGAATACTATCGGAAAATAATGAAATATACAAATTATTAATTATAAACTGTGTAAATATGCGCTTCAGCGCTGAAATCGTCTCTCACGAGTCACTCTCGCGACGAATTTGTGAGAATTACACATATGCAACGTATAAAGTGGTGTACGTGATGAAGTGCATGTTATATTGTGATAAATGTTTACATGCACATGGCATGCAACTTTGGAAGACGTCCGAACCGATCGGGAAAACACATGACGTCCTTTGCAATTTGGTCTAAGACATCTTCGTCGTATTTTTCCTCAGTCTGGCAATCTGAGCCATTCATGTCTTGCTGCCTAGGCGGAACGTGCTCACCCCAAAGAGTTTTAGACAGCTCAAAACGATATAATGCATCTCTTAAACAATGTCAAATGCCGTGTATTATGATACACGTCAAAATCGGTTGATTCGTTCAAAAGTTATCGCCGTTCAGAAATTTCCAAAACAAGTTTTAATTTTTCTGTTTCATTTCTAAGTATGTATGAACTAACTACTTTACATATAAGTCACAAAAGCCGGGCCCTAGCCTGCACGGGCCCCCTACCGTACCTACCGCTTGGCTTGTGGTAAACCCCGCAAGACAGGCCCGTGAGGGGCCCGCGCAGGCTAGGGCCCGGCTGGCAAACGCCACCTCGACTATATGGCCAGTCCGACGCTGCACTCACCACGTCTACATGAAAGCCTACTGTCAGGCCATTTCACTGGCTGCCACTTCTAGCCGCCATTATTTATCTCGTGTGCGAGATCTTAATAGTACGAGAGCCCACGACCAAAACCATGTCTCATCGCACCAAGGATAGACTATATAGAATCGATAGTTTAGATGACCCGAGTAGGGGGGTAGTAACTTTCAGTAATCTTGCAAGGTCGCGGGGGATGATTTCTGCAATGAAAAAAAAGCCAGATCGTATTATCACAATATATCACAAAATGTATTATCACAATATGTCTGATATTGGAAATATACGTAGATTTTGTGATTTTATTACTAAAAATACTGTTTTCAGACATTTTGTGTTTTGCGTCTGAAAATCACTTTATTTGACAAGTTTCGGTACACAGTTTCTTCTTGAGAAATAAAAATGAGAATTTCAAATATTTGTATAATTTAAGAATAAAAATGGATTTTCGTCAAGTAATGACCCATTCAATACAAAATATATAAATGTATCAAAATACATTAAAAAAATAAGGATTTCATTCGATTTTTTTAAATAATTCATCATGCCAAATAAGTATAACTTCTGTCGGGCCAACACAAATATAAAAACTCCTTTGATAATAACAAGTAACTGAGTTAACTGCTTATATACCAGGTATATACTGAATTAATGCAAAACAGTTTCAAACAAAAGTTGTTTGTTTTTAAAAAGGAACTTTTTTTTTTTTAAATTATTGTTCTATCTCTTACGATTTCAATTTTTCCAATTTTGCCAAAACATGACCCGATTTTGTCCATTCACGAACTAGATCTTACATTTTAGCTCTAGAACACACATTTCAGCATGCTTTATTTTCTCGTTTTTGAGTCATCGTGTTTAGACGGACGGACGGACAATTTTACGGAAATGGATTAATTACGTCATCTTTGTGAACACCTATACCAATTTTTTTTAGCTATCAATATTTTCAACCGTTATAAAGTCGGAACTAAACTTAGTAGACCCTGGTATATTTGATATACCGGGTATAAAAAGTGATTATGTTTCATATTTCATTTAACGGATTCATATATTTTCCGCCGATGCCACGTATTTCTATTTTCGTTAAATTTGTGATGGTCATTTTGGAAGTATAATATTTCAAACAAACTTGAAATCATCACAATGTAAACATATTTTGTCAGAGCTACATCCAAGCAAACACAAAATTTGGAAATAGATACATAATTTTAAACCTCCTCATTTTTCTAAATAGGTTAAAAAGAGCATTATTTTCATCGCGGCAAATATAAAATACAAAAATTGTAGTTTATTATTATGGACTTCGTAGTAAGTAGTCAAACCATTTAGTAATGCTTAAAATAATAAAATGTTCTAAATTATTATTATGATCAAGTTGACATTGCTATTATTATTCCTTATAACGAACACCGAGCGAATTCTTATTACTAAATACTGGCTTTTGAAAAGACATAATCGTTAAATATTATTGTTTATGCTTCTTATAGGTAAAGTATTTTTGTAGATGTTATGTTAAAAGATTTTATTGTGGATATAAAAACAAGAGATTGGAAATTCAATGTGTTCAGCTTAAGATATTTTGTTCTATATTTGTGATTTAATTTTATTACTTAAAATTTGTGTGGTCAATTGATTATTTAGTGCAATATTTGGATATCAATTAGGAAAGACACTTAAGACAAAAAAAATAGAGCTCTAAGTACATGAAACAAAATTCGTTACGCAGTAGCTGCTTAAACTAAGCGAATTTCCTTACAATAGTAAATCACTCTCTGGCGGTCATAATTTTAGTGTGATCAAAATGAAATATAATCTATGATTTTAGTATATGGAAAGCCAATTTTATTACTAAATGGCATAGGTCAAGCGGAAAGGAGGCATAGAGAATGAACAAAACACAAAATATAAAATATATCTCTTAATATTAGAAAAATCGAAAAAAGAAGTAACAAAATTATGTTTTCTACAATTCACTTCCCAATCATTTTTCTCAAACTCTCATATTAACAGAGATATTAAGCATTTTAACTTTCAACCTTGAATTGTAAATATTTGTGTAAATATAAGTGTAACAGAAAAAATGATTATTTACTACTTCACCCCCTTAGGGTTTGAATTTCGAAAACGCTGATACATGTATTTCTTTATTTATAATTCATAGCCTAGCTACCTATTTTCGTACCATTAACTTCAACAAAAACAGATCTTGTAGTAGACTCGCTACTAAATCTACATATTTTTTCATATTTAGATAACTTTGCGGAATCTCTGTTGATATTTACTGAGGTAACTATTTAGATACACGAAAACTGGTGTACAGGGTATTAATAATGAACATAGAAATAAATAAAGATTATTAAAATAATCAAAGAGAAATCTAGGTTTTTTGAAATTACATTTCAAATTGTTTCCCCTATTCCTAGAACATTTGTTTGTATTTTATAAATACGTATCTAAATAGTGCAAACTAACATACTTACGCCCATGCCCAAATAAAATCACTAAGAGAATTAAAGGACCACAACCTAAAAACAGCGCTTGTTAGTAAAAATAAAATCAAACAGTTACTACCTCTAAGGATAAAATTAGAATGAAAAACATTCGGGCATATATGGTGCCAGTTGTCAAAACTGTTCGAAAATATATGTTGTTCAAAATCGTCGCCAAATCGGAATTCGAATCAAAGAACGTCTGGCTCATGTGAAATTTCAGAGAACCGAAAATTCGTGTATAGCTGCGCACGTTATTGAGAACAACCACAAAATTGATAAATCGAATCTTCTAAAATCGGTACAAAAGCCTACAGAATTAGATGCATACGAAAGTATCTACATATACAAATTGAGAAAACAGATAATAAATTTAGACAATGCCCAATTCCAAACTCCGATTTAATAAAATTAAACCATTTTCGAAATAAAATAAAAAATCGAATGCCTGAATGTCAAGGTTAGGGGCGATACTTTAGTGGCAAAACAAACGCCACAAGTCACCAAAGAATACCGCCAATAAATAGGTGGGGCTCTCCACACACCTAATCCGTTAATCAGTCAACTCAAACAATCCTCAGGTCAGATTATACCCTCAGTCAAATCGTATAAAAGGACTTTAAGAAAGAACTTTATTAATGTCATTATGAGACACGCACGAAATTAGCAATAAGCAACATATCTGAATTCATTTAAGTGTTACTACATAAAATACGAGTTTTCGAACAATGAACTCCATTAAGGAGGGGGGGAACTTGAGGCGTCATTTTGCATGGAAGTTCCGTCCTTGACGAGTAGCAATATCATGAAACTCAGACATTAGGTCTGTACATTTATAATTTTCATGGACGAAGTTACGCAATGCTAATAATATATATGAAATTAAGATACCGTGGCGATAATTTTAAAATTCATTATTTCCTTCTCATGTTTAAAGTTAACTAATGTCACCTTTTTTCATTTTAGCAATATTAAGAGAATCAAATTTCATTCCGATTGAATTAAAACTGTGACCTGTAGAGCTCGTACAGACACATAAATAAATGTATATTGATATATAATTTCCATCTAATCAGTTACGACATCTACTACTAGGTAAGACCGAATGAATATTTGAAGAAATTTTTGCGAAATCGTTTTATCAGTACAACTTTAATTGCCACATTTTTTTTAAAAATTCGCTTAAAGGCGCAAAATTAAATTAAAAAAACTTTCCAAATAGAAAGTACTGGTTGAAATTTATTAAAAACTTCTATTCAAACTTCTAATTCAAATCTATCGTTTAACCTATAGTATTGCTTCTCATGATAAATGTTCCACTCTCTGTGAATCCAAAAGTTTGTGACTAGTCTTTGGAAATTATAAATAATAACATTGACAGTTCCAAATCATTTCAGAAAGATTCAATTTTTTACGACGTACGTTCTGATCAAAATGTAATTATGAAGAATGTATTTTTGAATGAAGTAAAATAAACTGTAATAAACTGCTTTTATTAAGTTTAGGTGTGCTCGAGTAAAACAAATTAATAATACAGTCTGCTAATATACTGTGACAAAGGATATTCAAAAATATTATCACGCTACCAGTGTTTTATAGTCAACAAGCATTCACTACAACAGTCAATTCAGTAGTTGTTGTATTTACAGACCAAAATATTACTACTGTCGAATTGTCAAAGTATGGTCGATATTATGCATAAATCATATTTTGAAAGTTTTATACTTTCGAATGTGAATAATATAAAAACCTAAAGCTTTCGACTTTACAGGAACTGATTGACAAGATTCAATTAAAAAACGAGCAGTTTTTAGCGAATTTCATCCAAAGGAAATGCAGCTATTGTTTTTGCACAAATGTTGGAATTTCGTAAAAATTTCTTCAAATGTCCATCGATCCTACCTATTAGATGTTAAAAATTACTATCGCTAAAATTTGTATATATGTATATATACATATATATATATATATATATATATATATATATATATATATATTTATATATATATATATAAAAATATACATATGTACTTTTTGAAATGTCTGTTTACTCTCTAGCGGTCACAGTTTTTTCCGATTGGAATGAAATTTGGTATTTGAGTCCCTTAATATTTGAAAAATCGAAAAATTTATCAGGAGTTAAGTTGTAGGTATTAAGTTTTACTGTAATTTTGTTTCTTATCATTTTTTCTGTTACACTAATATTTACAGAAATATTTACAATTAAAGATTGAAAGTTAAAATTCTAAATATCTCTGTTCACATTAGAGTTTGAGAAAAATGATCAGATAATGAATAGTAGCAAACTTGATTTTTTACAACTTTACTCCTTATACATTTTTCGATTATTCTAATATGAAGAGAGATATTTAATATTTTGTGTTTGTATGACACAAATACATACAATATATTTTATTGTAAAAAATTTTGATTGTCGTTTCCATAGTAACTATAAACTATAATCGTTATAACGTTTTTTTTGGCTATTAATAAATTTAATTTTTTTAATTTAAATTTTAATAAAAGTCATATCAGATATTATATTTCATTTTGATCACACTAAAATTATGACCGCTAGAAAGTGATTAATGTATTCTAAGGAAATTCGCTAAGTTGAAGCAGCTCCTGCGTAACGAATTTTCTTTGTTACTATATTGATTCATTTTAGCACTAATTTTGCTTATTTGTTCTATATATTTTCACGATTTTAATTCATGAGTTTAAACCATACGTTATTTAAATATTAGATTATCAAATGATAATTAACTATTAACAGTTTCACCAAAGTGAAATATAACAGTAATTTTAATAAGAGTGATGTTTGTTAACAAGAGTAAACTTAGATGAAAGAAACTTCAGCAAGAGTTATTTCAATAAAATTTGATATTTTTTTATTTATTTTGTTTAATTTTTCATTTATTTTTATTTTTGTCTATTGATTTCGATTTTCTATCTATTTCTAATTGTGAAAGATTAAATACTAGCTAATTTATACTGATGATGACTACTTTGTAGTCGAAATACGTATTCATAATACAAACACTGATCTAGGTATTGGGGCGAATTTGAAATTTCACACGTTATTTGACTATAATGACATCAATTCATTCGGTTCTTTAACAATTTTAGGGAAGTATACCAAAAATCCTACGAAATGAACGAAAATTTAGTAGAATGTTCCTCAATTAATGCTAAGGCAACTGAAAAGAAAATTTCCAAATGATTCCGTGAAGCCGTTTAAAAGTTATTTAAAAAATATATAGTTTGACATGTGTCTTTATGGAGACTTGTTCATTCAATACATTACATTCATTTCAATTACCATTAAAATAGTCAAGAAGCGTCTATAATTTTCAAATTATATAACTTGAACTCTATAGAAACAATTTTGCATAATTTTATTAACATTCACTAATGGATGTTGAGAAAAAAATTACAAATAGAAATTTTTAAAAATCGATCTTTGTCACTCTATACATATATAGAATAGAAATAAAAAGGATATATGTTTTTGTTGATTTAAATTAAAGGTACACCACTCACATAAATTTTTTCATATTATTTGTTATTTCTTATTTAAAGTACTTTTACTTCCAATTGTCACTTCCTAACAATCTTAAAAGAGTATTTAATATATTCTATGCATTAAGTGGAATACCACATCTGAAAGGGACTAATAAATATTACGTATATTTTTATACAAAAAAGTATAAATACATTTTAATAAAAATAAAATATATTTTATATTTATTATTAGCTCATAAGTCCGTCACAAGTAAAAATTATCATAACTTAACAAAAATTTTGGAACATTTAACTGAAATGGCATTAATTCTCTTTAACTTCTAAATTCTCAATTATTTTATAAACGTTATAAAAATATATATTGTAATTATAAAAATATTCTTTAATAATTTTCAGACCAAGATGAACACCACCCTTCAAACAGGATTTAAGGCAATTATTATTTCAACCGCAAACGATTCACACTCACAATTAGCCTTTATCAAGTTGAAAAATTATTCCAACATAGGAAGAGGTCCAAAGGGTAATTTAGTTTCTTTGCTATTCAACTGACACTTTGATACAAAAAGTATTTTTATAGTTAATTTAAATATTCAGTATGTAGTATCACATTTTTTAATACTTATAACAATTAATGCTTATTTAATGACGAATTACATGCTTATTTCGACCACACACGTGCGAACGCTGTAGTCGATTCGGTTATCCCCACCATATACTCTGTTCCCTGCCAATAGAACATTTTTAAACGTCCAATCCATTTCAATAGTTTTTCCAGGGTGGTCAAAAAAATTGAAGGAAAAATAACAAAATCACCGAGCTTCTCTCTAAGATACAGTACATGTGGGAAGATATTAAAATAGAGAATATTTCGTTCGCATTATAATTTGATAGAAGTCAAATAATTTTGACCGGACTATTAATAAAACATGAATATACACACACATGAATGATTTCGACGACTTTAAATGCGTGTTAAAGATATTCTGTCATCGAATACTGTACTTACACCAACATTTGAAACCAAAAGTTATAAATATAATGTCACAGTAGGTAACCAGTAATAAATATTACCAATTTAAAAAAAGTATACTTTTATTTCAATAATAATCATTTACAAAAACAAAATATTCTTTTAATCGTTATCAATTTAAAATTGTCATGCAAACATTTTGGTTTTTTTTAAATTACTTAAATTCAATAACGAATTTTTTAACATGCAAAGACTGCATGTTCATAGGGCTAGCAGAGCAACGTGAGCAGAACACAATTATAATTGTCTCATAATAAGACGCTGATTAAATGCTAATTAAATGGCCTAATTAAAAATTAAATGCTCTTTGTATTGTGTTACCGATGCTCTGCCAGCTTAATGCAACGCTAGCAGAGCAATAATTATTAAATGAATTAATCAATCAATTAATATTGTATTTAATATCAAATTATTAAGCTAATTAAATGCTCTATTTAAAAATTAAATGCTCTTTGTTATCCTGTGTAATCGCATGCTCTGCTAGCTACCAGCAGAGCAATATTTAAAAAATCAATTAATTATATTGTATTTAGTATCAAATTGTTAGGCTAATTAACGGCTAATTAAATGCTTTAATTAAAAATTGGCAGCTCCTTGTTATTTTGTGTAACCGCATGCTCTGCTAGCTTAATTTTATGAATAAAGATCAATTATATTTTTCACATATATTTATTATTTATTTAAATAATAATTATTTAATATATCAATCTTTTACCTTTACAAGCTAACAGAGCAATTTTTAAAAAATCAATTAATTATATTGTATTAAATATCAAATTATTAAGCTAATTAAATGGAAATTAAATGCTCTAATTAAAAATTAATTGCTCTTTGTTGTACGTGTAACTGCATTTTTTTCTAGTTGTATCGTGAAATGCGGTTACACGATACAACAAAGAGCAGTTAATTTTTTAATTAGGGCATTTAATTAGCTTAATAACTTGATATTAAATACAATATAATTAATTGATTTTTTAAATAATGCTCTGCTAGCTTTTCATTAAGCTAACAGAGCATCAGGTTACACGATACAACAAAGAGCAGTTAATTTTTAATTAGGACATTTAATTAGCTTAATAATTTGATATTAAATACAATATAATCAATTGATTTTTTTAAATATTGTTCTGCTAGCTTAACATTAAGCTAGTAGAGCATGCGGTAACACAACTCAATAAAGAGCATTTAATTTTTAATTAGGGCATTTAATTAGCGTCTAATTATGAGACAATTATAATTGTGTTCTGCTCAGGTTGCTCTGCTAGCTTAACGGACATAAAGACTACAATAGATTTGAATTTTGCATTAATTTATTTCTTTGCATTTCTAGTATTAACCTTAGTTTGTACATCTCAGCACACTGTTTCGTTAATGTCCTAATAGCGCCTAAGAAAAGGAAAATACAGAGGGAGGAGGAAATATCTGAAATCTGTGAATTTACCTTGTACGGTACTGTCGCCAAATAAGGTTCGGCTCATAATATAAGCAGAAACATAAGTAGACAATAATTCAACAACACTTTTAGTCAAATGCGTTTTCGGTTAGACAGCAAACCCGAATTTATAAGTGATGAATTTATATGAGACACTCTGTTTATAATATTGATTAATCAGTTTTTTAATATTTTTGGTGAATAAAGTTCACCAAGTAAATAACTTTTCATTATTGGTAGCAAGCCGATTTTTATTTATTTCATTCATTATTTAAAATTATTTAGAATATAAAGTATACGTTGTAAGTAAATGTTAGGTTGCCTATATTTTACTTCGCCACATCGGTAATTTCATTGAAAAAAATCAAAATGAAGATATTATTACGAACTCGATGGTATTCTATGATGGAAGTCTATGATCGTTTTAAAAAGATTGATGCAGATTCAGGGTTTTTGTACCTTAAATATAAATAATTGAGCAGGAGAATCTGGTGCCACAGAGGCGTGTTCGCATTAGAGAAGGACACAACACAGCCGCTGGTGCGTGAGGTAGCTGCAAAGAAAAAGAGTAAGCATTTCATTTTCTTCAAAATAAAATTAAACAGGGAATGCAAAAATAAAATATTGATTTAATTTTAAAATATTTATCTGATAATCATTAAAATGCAAAATAAATTCACTCAATTAAACCTTAATTACATTTATAAATTTATTATATATTTGGTTTGAATAAAAATATTCCGACTAAAATTTTTAATCGAATTGCAACAAGTAAAAAAAGGAAGCACTTTTAATTTAAGTATTTTATAATTGGTTACACACATCGAATTTTAACAAAAAAAGTTCTTTAGATAAAATTTAAATGGCATAAATAATGTATTTCTGTACAGAAATAATGTATTTCACTAATGTATTTTTATCAATAGAATTCTGAGCCGTTCGTGTTAAAAAAAAAAAAAAACGATGAATTTGAATGGGATATAAAATTTTTAAATCAGTAATTTCAAGTGTTAATAAGACCTCCAAAACCTCCAGGATGATCTTTGCAATAAAATTTATACTATGAATAGCCGTGTGCCCGATGGGATTTTCCATCGGCAACATCAGTAACCAACCGGCTTTGCTTAAATATAAAGAGCCTAAACAACAATTTCCAGCACCAGGCCTGGACGGCATACCAACTAACGTCATCAAGATCATAGCTGACAGATGTCCACAATTGCTGCTGACATCGTACGCCGCATGCCTTACGGCAGGAACTTTTTATAAAAATTGGAAACACCAACGACTAGTCCTCCTCGGCAAAGGGAAAGGCCTGCCCACAACCTCGTCATCATACAGGTCTTTGTGCATGCTTGATGCCGCCGGAAAGCTGCTGGAAAAGCTCATTAAAGCACGGCTCATGGATAACATTGACAAATATGGTCAATGTTATCCAATATGGTGGTTTCTCGGCGAACCAGCACGGATTCCATAAAGAGTACTCGACGATCACGGCTATAGAACAGGCCATGAACTTCGTTAAAAAAGCATGGCCAGGACCCGCTCGCACTCGCAAAGTGTGCATCTTCCTTACCTTTGACATCAAGAATGCATTCAACTCGATAGAGAAGATATAATTGACGCGCTAAAAAATGACTTCGGCAAAGAAGAATACATATACGACATAGTAGAGGACTATTTTAGGGACAGAGAACTTGAATTCAATACGACTGATGGGCAATCCACTGTCCAAGATACAGCAGGCATTTCGCAACGTCCTGTTCTGGGGCTAGACTGCTAGAACATACGATACGATGGCTTACTCAGGATGGAGCTTCCCGAAGACATCTCCCTAGTCGGTTGCGCCGTCCACGTCGCAGGACTTGTAATTGCAGACAGCGGAGACGACGCGAAAAAGAAAACCTAGTGAGGAGGCTATGCAATTGAAATGGGCGTACTTACGCGCCAGCGCTGGTTTGAAAAATACTTTTCAGTTACCATTAACGACATAACCATCAAGGCTAAGCACTATATGATATCTTGGCCTGCAGGTAGATGAAAAGCTAACCTTTCAGGAGCACATGATAAAAGCTGCAAAAAACGCAAGCAAAGGTGTTACTAATCTGGCCAGAATAATGCTCAACACGAGCGGACCAGGATAAGTCAAGAAACGATTCCTGCTAGGCACGGTGGACTCCATAATATGGGCGGGCCGACTCCAGCAGAAGCAGTACAGAAGAAAACTCGCGTCCGTTAAACGGAGAGCGGCACTAAAAGTTGCCTGTGCGTACCGCACCGTCTCCGAGGCAGCGGTGCTGCTGATAGTTAAGGCTTTTCCGATTGACCTTCTAGCTGTCGAATGAAAGAGACTTCGCCAACTTCGCATGACCGTTGACGAATGACAAAGCAGGTGGAAAAGCTCCAGCACAGGCAGATGGATACCTAGGCTGATCCCAAACATCAACACTTAGTTAGAGTGCGAGCACGCTGAAACCAACTTCTTTCTCACAAAGCAGGTCAACCTGTATGTACTGTTCCGAGGAAGACGACGTTTTCCACATATTTTTTGTCTGTCAAAGATGGTCCCAGGAAAGGAACATAGCCTGGGAGAGAAACGGAGAATCGCTGACCCCTGACAACGTCATGACGACAATGAGAAAGCACAAGGAAGCCTGAAATACCATGATGCCCTACGCAGAAGCAGTCTTGAAAGCTAAAAGAGCCAACGAGTCTATGATCGCAGGCACAGGAAGGGAGGCCAGATTCATCTTGTTGGTGTCTTTTGAAGTTTTCAATCTCTGAAAAAAAAAACAATTTCCATATTTCTAACATAAATAACTTCTTATTTTTCACCTACGTTATATAAGGAACTCCTGTGCAAAATTTCATGCTTTTAGAATCAACCGTTTAGGCTGTGCGTTATCTGACAGTGAGTCTGTAAACTTTTATTATGTAGAAGATATATACAGACTAATTCTAATCATTCGAATGTAATATGGCGCGTACTGATAGTGTTGGTGATTCAAAATCAAAGTCAATGTAACTCTAACAAGGGTTAATAAGAGAATCCGATGCAACGATTTAGAATGTACATCAATAACAAGCATCTCCACTACATTCCATAAAATGATTCCCACAACATTCGCAAAAACAGCGCTGAATGGCGTGGCACTAACTCTAACCGATGTTTAAAGGTGCGATGCCGTACATTGATAAGCTCTCTTTTGCGCTATGGCTAACTACAATGGACGTGTCTCTACAGGTCTATAGAGGTGGGCACAGGCGGCTCTCCGGAGCCGAACGGCTCTCCATAAGCTGTGTGAGAGTAAGTAAAAAAGGTATGTTTTGAAGTAAGACGGAACGACAAAAACAGGTTTCAATACAGGTTGTCCTGCCGATTATTGCCCAATTATTTATTCAATCAATTTATAAAATATTTATTGTTTCAGATATGTCATGACAACAATAATGGTGATAGCAATAACAATAATTACAACAACAACAACAATATGTATTCCCACTTTATGTAAAATTTAACCATTGAGAAATTAGTAACAAATTACCAAAGCCCCCCTCCCCCACCAGCTTTATCATTGGCATCTTTATTGTATCCAGTGTCATCAAATTCCCATGACACTATACCCCCTACGAAGAAAAAATAATTAAATCAGGTAAATAATTGTTTATTAGTTCTCCGATAGGAATAGTTTAGGCAAATTATTCGGAATTTCCAAAAATCTAATTTTAAAATCTAAACTAAAGCTAAATCATCAAAAAATTTACAAGCGGTTTACAATTGTCAAGCGGTAAATGTAAAAGATCAAAAGATTTATATTTTATACGTTACATAACATTTATATTTTATTCATACCCAAATATATTAAAAAGGTACATTTTATGCCCCAAATTACCAGCCCAAAATTCCAGAGTATGTATTCAATGTATTGTATACTTTGAATAATAGTTACCATAAAAAAGAGTTGGTATTATTATATTTTTTTCAGAAAATGTTTTAATTCAAAAAAGAAAATAATAATAACTGGTAGGTAGATACCCTGTATTTACTCTATCTCTCTTCCTACTTCTCACTCAGAGCTGGGTGCAGTCAAAGTTTGCCCAACTATGCTCTAGACAAAGCATAAAATATCCACAGATTTAGTACACGAATCAAATAACAACTGAAATACTCAATTTATATCTGTTTTTGTTTTTGGTATTATTGTACTCCAGCAGAAGCAGTACAGAAGAAAACTCGCGTCCGTTAAACGGAGAGCGGCACTAAAAGTTGCCTGTGCGTACCGCACCGTCTCCGAGGCAGCGGTGCTGCTGATAGTTAAGGCTTTTCCGATTGACCTTCTAGCTGTCGAATGAAAGAGACTTCGCCAACTTCGCATGACCGTTGACGAATGACAAAGCAGGTGGAAAAGCTCCAGCACAGGCAGATGGATACCTAGGCTGATCCCAAACATCAACACTTAGTTAGAGTGCGAGCACGCTGAAACCAACTTCTTTCTCACAAAGCAGGTCAACCTGTATGTACTGTTCCGAGGAAGACGACGTTTTCCACATATTTTTTGTCTGTCAAAGATGGTCCCAGGAAAGGAACATAGCCTGGGAGAGAAACGGAGAATCGCTGACCCCTGACAACGTCATGACGACAATGAGAAAGCACAAGGAAGCCTGAAATACCATGATGCCCTACGCAGAAGCAGTCTTGAAAGCTAAAAGAGCCAACGAGTCTATGATCGCAGGCACAGGAAGGGAGGCCAGATTCATCTTGTTGGTGTCTTTTGAAGTTTTCAATCTCTGAAAAAAAAAACAATTTCCATATTTCTAACATAAATAACTTCTTATTTTTCACCTACGTTATATAAGGAACTCCTGTGCAAAATTTCATGCTTTTAGAATCAACCGTTTAGGCTGTGCGTTATCTGACAGTGAGTCTGTAAACTTTTATTATGTAGAAGATATATACAGACTAATTCTAATCATTCGAATGTAATATGGCGCGTACTGATAGTGTTGGTGATTCAAAATCAAAGTCAATGTAACTCTAACAAGGGTTAATATTAATAAGAGAATCCGATGCAACGATTTAGAATGTACATCAATAACAAGCATCTCCACTACATTCCATAAAATGATTCCCACAACATTCGCAAAAACAGCGCTGAATGGCGTGGCACTAACTCTAACCGATGTTTAAAGGTGCGATGCCGTACATTGATAAGCTCTCTTTTGCGCTATGGCTAACTACAATGGACGTGTCTCTACAGGTCTATAGAGGTGGGCACAGGCGGCTCTCCGGAGCCGAACGGCTCTCCATAAGCTGTGTGAGAGTAAGTAAAAAAGGTATGTTTTGAAGTAAGACGGAACGACAAAAACAGGTTTCAATACAGGTTGTCCTGCCGATTATTGCCCAATTATTTATTCAATCAATTTATAAAATATTTATTGTTTCAGATATGTCATGACAACAATAATGGTGATAGCAATAACAATAATTACAACAACAACAACAATATGTATTCCCACTTTATGTAAAATTTAACCATTGAGAAATTAGTAACAAATTACCAAAGCCCCCCTCCCCCACCAGCTTTATCATTGGCATCTTTATTGTATCCAGTGTCATCAAATTCCCATGACACTATACCCCCTACGAAGAAAAAATAATTAAATCAGGTAAATAATTGTTTATTAGTTCTCCGATAGGAATAGTTTAGGCAAATTATTCGGAATTTCCAAAAATCTAATTTTAAAATCTAAACTAAAGCTAAATCATCAAAAAATTTACAAGCGGTTTACAATTGTCAAGCGGTAAATGTAAAAGATCAAAAGATTTATATTTTATACGTTACATAACATTTATATTTTATTCATACCCAAATATATTAAAAAGGTACATTTTATGCCCCAAATTACCAGCCCAAAATTCCAGAGTATGTATTCAATGTATTGTATACTTTGAATAATAGTTACCATAAAAAAGAGTTGGTATTATTATATTTTTTTCAGAAAATGTTTTAATTCAAAAAAGAAAATAATAATAACTGGTAGGTAGATACCCTGTATTTACTCTATCTCTCTTCCTACTTCTCACTCAGAGCTGGGTGCAGTCAAAGTTTGCCCAACTATGCTCTAGACAAAGCATAAAATATCCACAGATTTAGTACACGAATCAAATAACAACTGAAATACTCAATTTATATCTGTTTTTGTTTTTGGTATTATTGTAACTCTATAATACTTGACCTCTGATTGAAATGCGCATTGTACATTTATATTGTACAATAAAATCAATTTAAAAAAAAAAACATTGTTTCATAAAACTTTTTTTTATCGAATTCATTAAAACCAATTAAAATACTTCATGAATACATTGTGAAAAATGAAATAAAAAATTTGGTGTCAGCACTAAAACACCTCTATGTACAAAGCCTCTATGTTCATATTAGAATTCTGAGGCAGGTTTAGGAATCGAGTCCAGACATTCTCATTGGGAAGTATAATTTATTGAAGAAACTATATTGAAATTTTTATGAAAGGTGCAAATTTGAGGAAAAAAAGACAAAACTAATGACAGAAAACTGAAAAGAACCGAAATATAATTCGATTGATGAATTTTAAAATAAGTAGGTACTACAAAACTTAATCTATGTAGATACGGGACATGATTCATCAACGTGAGCCATCGTGGATCCAAGTCTCATTTATAGATGTAATTCATAGAATACGAGTTGTTTATTGTCAGTGAATAAATCAGTAGTGGAAGAATCAAATATGCTTGATATTTACGTTCAAGAAAACAGTTTAAATATTATAAATTTGTTACGTAGGAGCTGCGTCAACTTAAAATTTTCTCAAAATAAATACATCACTTCTCATTTGGAAATAGATCTTAATAAACTTATCTTGTTTGCATTTACGGTGACCTATGGTCACTAGAATGGCTACAAACACATATATAATCCGAATAAATATGTATTCCATGTGTTTATACTCTCTAGCGATCACAACTTTACTCTTTGATCTGATTTGCTGTTGGTACCTCAAACACAAAGTTCGTTTATGAATATAATTGATTAAGGAGAAATAGGGGTTTAAAAAAAGAAGAAAGCAAAAAAAATGAAATATCTCTCTTAACATTAGCAAAATTTCATTTAAATACATTATCAACAAAAGTAACCATGGTGATAAATTTGTAACATTGATTGTTAAGGGTATAGTATTTAAATTTAAATATATCTGTAAATAGTAACAGAATAGTAATAGAGTAACAGAAAAAAAGGCCAGGTATTTAATTGTAGTAAAGTTTATTTACTACAACTTTTCCATTTTACCCATATTAAGAGAGAAATTCAAAATTCCATGTTTGATTATTCCAGCGGTTTTCAATCTTGAGATATCGTGTTCACACATATCCATAATGACTAATACCAAAACGTAGAATACTATTAGATATCAAATACATAACTTCTATATTACATACTTCGTTGCAGCCTGTATATAGACGTAAAAAAACCCATGAATGTGGTTTTTATTTTATTATTATAAAATAATAAAAAATATATACCTACCAATAGATTCATTCAAAGAGGTATTTATTGATGAAATGTGTAAGCTTTTTATTAATTAAAAACCCGATAAAGTGTGAATCAATACTATCGTATACGTACAGGGAGCTATTTAAAATGGAAAAGACAAAATTTCTTCTAATTCTCAGAATATGGACTTGTTTATAAACTTTGACCTATGCATTAGTGAATAAATTTCCATTTACCATTATAATCCACCTCCTGAAAATATTTGTTTAATAAGAATTTATTTTTCTGTCTTATTATATTCTACAAACCTTATGTAAAGTATTCACATAATATGTAATCAATCCCATTAAAACAAAAATGAAAGATGCAAATTATTGCATATTCCATGAATCAGGTGGTGATATCTACGTGAAGGTCAAGTCTTTGCAAGGTTATCCTTACTAGCTACTTAATATTTTAACAACCAAGTTTATAATTTATATACATATAACGTGTTGTACAAACCTGGGAAATCTGGTCAATATAAAAATTAACCTCACTTCGATATTAGTATATTTTCGAGGAATATGCAAGAATTTATTACAAGTATGCTCAGGTAACAGTAACCACTATCGGGTACTCAGGTAACAGTAATAAATACAAAAAGTTTTTGAGGGAAGTACCATTTTTAATGATTGCATTGAGTATATTTATTTTTATATTCTATTTATAATGGATTAATTCTTAATGATACTATAGACCAATGATTCTTAACCACTGTGCCGCGGCACTTTTGTGTGCCGCCAAATTTTAGAAATGTATATAGTAAAGTATTAACCAACATAAAAACGAAAAAAAGATCGAGACTGTTAAATGTAGAAGACGATATGAGAGTAGCATTGTCATTTTTATGACCAATTATAAATGAAATTATCAAAAAACATCAAGCTCGAATTTCTCATTAAAAGTATTCTTATTATTAACTTGTAATTAATCCCTTAATAAACGTACTGTTGTTTTTGTAGTTCATATTATTTTATTTTACATTCAAAATTATTTTCATAAACTATTCTACACAGTGTATTATAGGTAAGTAAACAACTTTCAAACTTATCTTTTTCTTTGTGTGCTGTCAAATTTTTAAATCGTTAAAAGTGTGCTGCGACAAAAAAAAGGTTGATAATCACTGTTACAGACAATCGCTTGAGAAACGTTTAGTAAAAACTATGAATATGTATGATTTCTAGTTTCAGGGTTACGGAATGCTATTACATATGACCGTACGTTAGGGGAACTATTTAACGAAAAACAAATTTATTACATTTTTTCCAATCAAAACCCTATACATCCATGTGAATATTATAACGAATGTGAAGTTTCGTTGAAATTCGTCATTAAATGATATAAAATAATTCATAATATTTTTGCGAATTGATCGACAAATTTGTTTAAATTGAGCCTTCTTGTTGTGGTTACTATGAAATGACTACAGTGCATCTCAATAATATATTGGATAAATTAAAACGAGAGGCCTGTAGTCACTGTACGACATATTCAACACCACTTATGTCCACTGGCTGTGCTTCCGTCAATCAGAGAATTTGAAATTTTACATTCACAATAGAGGTCTCTTGAAAACGTAGTCATAATAATGATTTTACATCAAAAATTATTCATACTTATGACGAGATAAATTATTCATGTTTTTGAAGAATCAATATTTAGGCACACAAAATGAAATTCGTCACACAGGGGAGCTGCGTCAACTTAGCGAATTTCCTAAGAATACATAAATAACTCTCTAGCGGTCACAAATTTAGTCTGTAAAAATGAAATGTCATATCTGATATAATTTTGGTATTTGCAAGGTCAATTTTATTAATAAATGGCATAGGTCAAGGGGAAAGGGGCATACAGAAACAAGGAAACATAAAATATGAAATATCTCTCTTAATATTAGAACAATCGAAAAATGTATATGGAGTAAAGTTGTAGAAAATGATGTTTGCTACGATTCATAACATAATCATTTTTCTCAAACTTTAATGTGTACAGAGATATTTTGGATTTTAACTTTCAATCTTAAATTATAAATATTTCTTTAAATATTAGTGCAACAGAAAAAATGATGAGAAACAAAATTATAGTAAAACTAATTTCTACAACTTAAGGGAGCTTCTAAAGTATTTTTAGATTTTTTCAATATTAAAAGAGATATGCCAAATTTTCTGTTTCTCCTCCCTCTGACCCCACAGCCTTTCCCCCTTGCCCGATTTCACCCACTAACGAACTTGACCTTTCAAATACCAAAAGCGCCTCAAATATCAAATTTCCTATAAAAGATAAAAAGTTATCCTAAAAGATTTTTTAGGATTACTAGTATGTTTTTCGAAACAATGATTCGTGCCAAATTCCACTTTAAGCAGCCTACAAAAATATATCATAAAATCAACAAACATTACCAAGTAAAAAAAAAAACGTTTAGTGTATCTGAAAAAATGAATAGTTTTGGAAATGCGATAAATAATAAAACCAAGTACAGACTTTTAATTTGATCATAATTATGTTTCGAAATAATAAACCTATTTGTCTAAAATGGGTATTGTAAACCTATAATTTATTATATATTGAATAGAGAACGTTCGATATTCTTTTAATAAAAAAAGGCGTACGTTATTGTTTTGTGGCTCTCATCTATCAGGTACAGGTACCTAGGTTGATACAGACAAACAAAAACAAAAAGTTTCACATAATAATAATATAGAAGGTATTTTATATGGAATAACGCGAGAATAACCCTCTCTGGATTATTATAAACTAAAAATACAGTGTATTCCAAATAAAAATATTACTCCGACTTTATTAAACAGTAAAACTAGTATTTAACAGTAAAACCGATAAATACATATAGGCTGAATTCAATCAACACCTAACATAGTTTTATATCCTCGGTTTTGTTTACCTATGGTCATATATATATTATGCCTTGGAATTGTGAAAAACGTCTCCATGAACATGTACTGTTTGCGAGATATTATTAAACTTTCGAAATTCCCAATTTCTGAGGTATTTTGTACAGTGAAATCAATTATCCTAAAGTAAAAATTTATAGTATTGTAATTATTCTACTGAGATATAGTGTCACCTGCTATTTGGTGAATACTCCAAGGCAGGAAATAGAATACGAATCCTATAATATATACAGCTCTTTTTGTAACTGACTAACTGACTCACTGACTCACGTACACAAATTCTAGCCCACTTCTAGGCATGCTACAAGGATGCGGTTTTTTGCATTCGACGCGGAATAACTTCAAACTTACAGAAGGATATAAAGTTATTCTCATTAAAACTTCATTTAGGGTGCAATAAAATATTTAGGTTGTAACATACTAAATTTACAGTATAGTTTTTATAGATGAAGCGATATAAGAAACTCGTAATATGTAAAAGCCTAGAAAAAATTAAACTCTCACTAGTTTACTTTTTATATTCCCACCAAATATTCAATTTTAAATTTGATCCCCCAAGAGGATACATTCTTTATCAAGTATAAATTTTGTCGAAACACCTTTCACAGTCATTAGATAAAAGCTTTGACTGTTATTTAATCATATACAATTTCTGCTATTAATTCGATGTTAGTGAACCAGGGAGTATTAAACCTAGTAGTAGGTAAAAACGACCACATACGCCACAAATTACGCTTGCTGCGCCTTCCACCTCAGTTGCTGAAGTTAAGAGGTTTTTTTTCATTGACTGATTATTGCAATTAACTGTCACGCGTGCTTTAAGAAGCGACAGATGAGTTCAAAGCAAACTTGGGCCGGGAGCCTTGGGGGTTATTATCCATCTTTGAAACGGTAAGAGATAGAAAATAATTTAAAGACGACAGAAATGTTCCTTTATTAAAAATAAACAACTTTTGTTTGAGACTTTTTTTCATAAACTCAATATATACCGGGTATTTCGGCAATTTACTCAATTAATTGTTATTTTCGCTTTTTGTTTAAATTTTAAAATTTAATAAGAAGTAAACAATTTGATTTTATGTGCACTTGCTTTTCATTCACACAATAATGATTCAAAAATCAGAAAATAATGTAAAAAGGAAACAAAAGTTACAATTGAATAAAAAAAATTTCATTCTAAAACAGGGTGCCACATACCGTGGTTCACTGATGATGTAACTCTAACCTTTATGTAAACGTTTTTAATAATAAAATAGTTACATTTTTAGATTATATAATATTTCCGTTCCTCGAGAAAAGTCCTAGAAATGGTAAAATACAACCGCCAACTGGATGCATAAAAAATTTACTTTAGTACCGATGTAACTTTTACAAAATGACTGATTCATTTCTTCTTTCAAGTCTATATCAACAAACAATTATGCGAAAATCAATTAAAGGTGTATTTCAAATTTCATGAAGATATTCTAGAAAATTAAAATAGTTAAAAAATTATTTGGTATATTTATTTTTCTCTGTGATCTCGGTGGAGTACTCGTAAGTAGTAACACATTGGTCGTTCGTTGTTTAGTGCTGCGGACATTGATCCAGAAAGCTTATAAATCACATAACAGCACATATCATATACATACACTCCACATACCCACAACAACATTGGTGCAAGCAGGCAACTAAACAACAAACGCGACCAAATGACGGGCATATATTTATATATGTACCTTGTTATATTCATCTATCACGCACATACGAAATTCTTCCCTTTTATGTTAACTCTTTACCCTGTCATTAGTTTCATCTTTCTTTACTCGATAAATATGAACGAATAACAACAAACATTCAATGGGTTGGATACTAAATATAGTATATACAATAATACTGATAAAATATTATAATGAGGACAAAAGTAAGGCCTATTTCTATAGAAGATTTCGTAAAATCTTATTAGTATGGATAGATGCTTACTATGATAGATTAATTTTCAACTGAAATGCTCAAAGCAAGGAGAAATTTTTAAGAGCATACTGATCTACATTTGAAAATAAATATTTAATTGGAATCGCCTTTCGCAAATTATTATAAAGAAAAAATGATCAGTCAAAATCAAAGTTTACAAGAAAGCAAAAACACATATTTAAATCGCTCTCTTTCACTTAATATCAACATATCGTTTAAAACAATAGTGGGTCTAGCACTTGCATTTAAGAATCGATTTTCATAAATAGTCCGCAGTACGCAAATGAGATGGGGACCGAAATCGAGTGTTAGCAAAAAGTGATGTGGTTATGTTGCCCCTCCGCGAAACAAATTGGCGCATCTCATATGCGTGTATATGCATCAACGCGTGTATATGCATATACTTGCATGTATATACATGTATATATGTAAATCGTTCTTAAGGAGTAAGCTCCAACGCGGGTCGGAGCTGACACGCACCATTTTTGTTTAAAGTTGAGATATAAAAAACGAAAATGTGAAAGGGAATAAGATTATACAATATCCAGTGTCAGACTGGCTATAGAGCCAGGATGGCGTTTGATCCGTGGAATTTGCTAGCCTGCGTTGGTCCCCAGGCTTACTACCTACACGCAAAAACGTTCATACACGGAGAAGAAAGAAGGAGGAAAAACAGGAAAATCACAATCATGTTTAAGCAAGTCACTTGCTAGCGACGATTTTCCGTTCTGAAGTGCATTACGACAAGACTTTGTTCTCTACTGGGGGCAAGAACTGCTGGACTCGTTGATTATTCTAAACCTAGAATTCGATAGGATAAAGACGATAGCAGCTTTTACGATGGATTTATTGACCATTTACGGAAGTTTTTCCTCCTTTAAAAAAAATGTTGTGTGGCTAGATTCGGCTACAAATATTTGAAACTTTTTACATTAATATGTACATGATGGCAACGCGCCTGATGAACTTTTTCAAAGGACAATTAATATGTAAAAAGACGTGCCTTATGTGAAATCATCTAGACATTTCGAATAATGTCCGAGATCGGTAATGGTTCTTTTTATACTGTTTTTTTTTTTACAATTATGATTTTTAATTTGCAAAAACATTTTTTTTAAATTGACTATTGTATTCAAATATCCACTTACATGATTGACTGGGTAACGAACACTTTGAGGGAGTATGAATTTTGAATATGGACAAAAAGACAAAGAATTCAAATATACAATTCAACTTCCAAGAAACCTAAAAATAAAACTAAAAATATATCCACATAATAATGTATAACGTGTACAAACGCGCACACCAAGTAGGTTAGGTATTATTTTTAGAATAAGGTAATATTAAATATAGTTTTATTTTTTTTAGTTTTTTGCAGAGCATACATCGAATCATTACCTTAAAACACGTAAGGTTAAATATTTTTAAAGTAAAAAATAATATTCTTTATTTTAATATTAGATAAAATATTATGTAAATCAAATGATTTTTACTTGATTAAAAGTATTTTTATTCGAATATATGTTTTGGTGAGAGACCTTCTACATCACCGAAAACATTCATATATGTAATATTTACGAAGAAAGCTAATTTTTTGTGAGTATCAAATTCAAACCCATTCAAGAATTTCCCCATTCAAATTATTTATGGATTTAATTTATATATTTCGAACACGGGCTTTCGGAGAAATCTCCAAAATGTAATTTAACTCCACCCCTCTCCTGAGCAAACGAAACAGAAATAAATTGTTAGTATATTTTTTTAATCCAAGTTGATTCTGAAATTTTACGAAACTAATTATTCTAAACCATATTTTTGTTCATCTTACCAAAAATCTCATTCTTGCAATCTAAAGATCTTCAATCTAAAGATTGAAGATTATGAATATTCACAAATCCGCTATTCTTTAGATTCGTTTTTCTTCGTTTTAAAATTGTATTAATTTCGATACACTTACCTGAAATATAAGAAAAAAAAATATTAAATACAAAACATGACAAAGACCTTAAAGAATATTTCAATGTAGGCTCTTGACAGAAAGCCACCGTAATCTTAAATTCTTACATAATTCTGGCAACAAACACCAAAAACTAGTGTTTCATTAAATTTTCAACTACTTTGGTTCATTTTAAGGGATTTTAAAGTTGAGGTTTATAAAATAATGTATGTTATTATGACATTCAGAAATAATTGTTTGTTCTTAATAATACAGTATAACCTTAGTATAACGAACCTCAATATAACGATTTTCTCGACTTAACAAATTCTTAGAAATTCTCTAGAAGTGGCCGTAAGAGTTGATGCAAAATATACCTTTACAATCCGAATAACTTTTGTGAAAACCTCTTTATAACGATTTTTCAATCATTGCAAAACATAAATAGAAAGCATAATTAACCTCTGCATAAAGTATTCTACTTTATGCAGTGGTTAATTAGACTTTCTATTTATGTCATAAAGAGGTTTTTACAAAAGTTATTCATAATATTTTGCAACTAATATTTTGTTAAATCGAGGAAATCGTTATATATATATGCTTTTGTGCCAATTTTTCATATTTTGTTTTTAAATAAATATTAAAGTGCATTCATTACAATGTGTTTTACTTTTTTTAAAGTTTGCTTACCTTGCTAAAACGAATCTTAGACCAACCTAGCCTCTATATAACAAACTTCATTGCAACAAATTACTTGGTATAACGAATATTTTCTAATCTTCTTCAGATTTGTTATACCAAGGTTATACTGTATTAATAATTTCACTCCCAATTCATTGTCAATTGAGAGACTTCTTGTATATACTCTCTGATGATTTAGTAATTTCAAGCAAAGTCTAGGGAATGATACCTGGAGTACCACCTTGAGTGTACATGTTATAGATTTAGGAGTATTAACCAAGAGTTTCTGCACAAAATATTTCTCACACCTTCAATTAGCTCATTACAATTACAGTGATAGGTATTTTAGATTTTAGCAATTAATTTGGGATAAGACCTAATTGTGTAGTTAAAACGTTTCTATTTAAAGTTGTTGATTACTTACACCCGGAATCATTCTATCTGTATTTAGAAAGCTTTAAAACAGTGGCATTTTTATGTTCCTAGATTCATTTTTTTTAACTCACGATCATCGCATAACAATTATCTGGTAATCAACCATTAAAATTTAATAGTTTTAATGCAGAATGTTAAAAAAATATTATCTGTTTAAACTACAAATTCTTAGAGTTACACGGGTGGTCTCTGCTGATACATCAAACAAAAAAATTAATCTATTTAGAACATACAGACAAATAAAATAGAAAATTTATATATTAGACTTAATTCCATTCATTAGCTGTGTATAATTTGACAGATCTTTTTTTTCCCTACATTTTAAAAAGTTAATTTTAGTCCGGATGTGTCAATCAGATTCTTATGTATGCAGTATATTAAATACACGTGTTTTATTTTTATAGTATAAATATTACTTGTAACATATGCATTTAATAATAAACATGAATATGTGTAATTATTTTATTAACTTTGATTTTATTACTTTTTTCCACCAACTAAACATTGGAATGCCTTCTCCAATGCCGGCCGGTATGTGTACCAATTGAATAGCATCCTTGCTTTAGACTTATAAAATAAAACTTTTATGACTTATTTATAGAGCTAAAGATGAAAATCACAACTACACGTTTGCGCAGTTGTGATTTTGTATTAATCCGAAATACAAGCCAATATTTTTAAACAAAGTTTAAGGTTTTTTTCTGTATATAATTTTATTTGTAGCATACAGTTTGACATATGCATGGCCACCGGACAATCACTATTTTCACACATACTGCTTTCTACAAACAGGTAGTATATTTTCAACTTAATTTACATTTTACAGTCTCCATTAATGTTAATTGTTAATACATCGTATTTGAATGATGATTTTTACAACAGACATAATTGACGTATAGCCCAAATCCTTCAAGATGGATACTTAAAATTTAAATGATTTGTTATTCACAGAATGCAAAAGCGTCATAAGGCATATTTTTCTAGCCCTAAGGAGTAAAGTGGGATGTAAACCGTTATGTTGAATTGTTTTCCTTGCGTTAATCAATTTAAATAATAAAACAAACTCTTATAAACGATAACAACCTGCATGAAAAGACATGTTGAAGTGTATGAAAAAATTTGATTTACTTATAAAAACAATATGAAACTCTTCAAGAAGAATGAGGAAAACTGTTTTTTAAGATTTTTCAAAACAATCTCTAAGGAGTATAACAAAGTGTTGAAAGTTTGTATCGACAAATCTGGTTTCCTGTGATTATCGATTTGAAACTCGGTAGAAGAACTCTTCAAATCCAATAATGAAGTAAGTATACGCGTTTATGGTAAATTAAAAAATTGCCCCAAAAACAGATTTTGTTCCCGGGTTTAAATTTAGATTTAAATAAAGCTATATAAGCAACGCAAGTTCTGCTTCTAACCCATTCAGTGATTCGGATAAACGCATTGAATGGGTTTATAAATATAGTAAATATAGTAACAACGTTTATTGGAAACTTTTTTTCGAAAACCGAAAACACTAACATCAACTTTCGACGTCTTTTGTACAAAAAAATACCTCTTCATATACAGCTTGTATTTTAAAATACACCCAATCGGCAAACAATGTATAGTGTATATATTGCTGTCTATATGTAGTGTACTATGATATAGTATATTTGTTACACATAAACTGCATTAAAATCAGTATTGTATAACATATAACTATTATATTTCTAGTAGTTACACTCTCTAACTACCATTATATATATATACTATCATTTATATATAGTTTCATCTTACTCGTGCAAGTATACATCGTCGTTATTGTCCGTCGTCCGTCGTGTGAGTGTGTCTATATGTATACTAATAATAATAAATATTTATTCTGTAAAATTGAGTACAAAGTACATAGAATGCGTCAAGACTACCAGTAGCCTAATATACAGCGTGTTTTTTAAACTACACCCAATCTGTCCATATACAGCACACCATAATACAGTGCACTCTGTTACACCCAAACACACAGACATTTTTAGAGTGCAGTTTCAGTGGAACAAAGCAGTGCACATCATGGCTCACTGTACACAGACAGTGATGTACATATCATCTGCATACATATCAATGTATATATATCACTGTCTGTGTACAGTGTGCCATGATGTGGACTGCTTTGTTCCACCGAAACTGCACTCTACAAATGTCTGTGATTTTGGGTGCAACAGAGTGGACCGTATCATGTTGCGCTGCATATGGACAGTGATAGATGCACACACAATGTTCCTATCGGGTCTATTTTAATAGACGTAGTGTACTAAATAATATTTAACATTGATTCTTTATTAGCAATGGTTTCCAACACGTACGGTATAATAATATAATAAAAACATAATATATGTAACAAAGACACCATATCATAGTCGCTGAATATAGACAGCGGTAGAACCGCTATACATTGTTTCTAGATTGGGTGTATTTTAAAATACAATCAGTACATATTTAGTTCCAAAAAAAAGTACATTAAATACGAGTATAGCGTTAACCAAAATTTTTATATGAAATCCATTCGAACGAAGTAGTGGGCAAAAGATAGTCTTGCTATCAAATGGATAGCAATTTTGATTGGAAGTCTAATGCAATTTTTTTCCCAATTGAGGTTCAGTAATCCGACCATGCTCGAATTCAAATCACCTTATCAAGAAATTAGTTGAGTGGATGCTGTCAATAATAATAGGAGGAGAATACTGACGAACTTGTGCCATTAAGTGCCACTAAGAGCCATATAAGTTGTTAATATATTTATAATGGATAACTTTCATCCGAAGCGTTCACATTCTATACTTGATTTGTGACTATTTCATAGTAACAAATCAGGTATACAATTTTGAAAAAAGAGCAATACTTCTGCGGTAATGTGTACTGTGCACGTATGATTAATACCCGATATTTCTGGCGAAGTTGGCGGCCAGAATTTTCATTATCATGACATTAAAAAGCGTGGTACATACTCAAATTTAAAAGAGTATTCAAATGAGAATTTTATGTACACAGGGCAATAAACCAGAAAGGTGTAGTCATATTTCCAATAATCAATAAATCATCATTCTGGTGTATTTTTCTGTGGTCATGAAACTCTCATTCGATTACTCTTTTAAATTTGAATATGTACCAACTCTTTTATTATCATTATAATAAAAATTATGGTCGCCATCTTCAAAACTAATATCGGACATTGACTGTACATTTATCCTACAGAGGCATCGAAGAAATTCAGAACACTACAATTTATTAAGGTTGTGTCAATGTACCTGCTCGATTGACGGTTAATCAACACGAAAAATATGTTTACGGATAAGCATAGGCTATGTTCTTGACCGCGCTCTCACCCTCTATGAAAAAATCAATCAATGCGCATTTTTTGGAAAGAGAAACTCAATGTACGTCCAAGTGCCTCAAAGCGTGTCGTGTTCGGTAAACACAGCCATTGTCCAATAATTTGGAATGTTCAAAAATATCGTGAACATAAAAAAATAAAATATCCCAATTTATGATAAACGACTCGTTTTTAAATGATTAAAATTTTTGTAAAGTATGAATACAATACACATACCATAAAGCGAAAGAAAAAAATGTTGAATATTCATTAAATACCGTGCCGCCCAGAAACAACATAAGTATTTATAAGAAAAATTATTAAAATATTCTCATTTAAATAACACAATACCGATTTTATGTATTGGGCTATTTTAAATGATTGTCGGCTATTAGATTGTGTGAAATCTTAACAAAATTGAGAAACAAAGGTTATTGACTGAACTTTAATACCAAAAAATGTCAAGTATTTATTGCTGATTTGTCAATTTATTAAGCGCTATCAAATTTCAAAAATATCTAAAATACTTTTCAAAATACATCTGTTGGAACATGAGTGTTTGGTAAGTTTGGAAAATTTTTACAAAATAAAACTGTTGTGTGAACTTAATCTACGCATGTTAAGTTCAAATAAACCCCTTTTGCGTAAGTAAACCAATAAAAGGATTGATGAGTTGCTTCACGTGCGAGTACGTCAACCGGTCCATTACCCTCAACCCCGCAGTGTACTGGTACCCACATCAAGGTGACCTCTTTTATCCTTGCCAATCTCATCCATGATTCTGCGCATTCGAAAACCGAGGAAATATTATTTTAGTGGAGCAGATTGCTTTGAGCGACCCTGGCCAACTGAGCATATATAAACCCACCACTCGGTGCTACCCACAATTTCTCCTATGTTTGCCACTGAGAGTATGGCATCTAGTGTTTTATGTAACCTTAATGGAATGTCTTAGTATACACAAATAATAATTTGCATAAACCTGTTTGAAAAACAGTAGCATTTCCTCCTTGTTCAAAACTGGCTCTAGCACCTCTGTTTTCCACGTATAGTCAGGCCCTAGATTGACACTATTCTAGTTTGGAACCGTCCGTATAGCATACCAGAGGGCCTTGTGGCAAGAAAGGCTCTTTGGTATGCTATACGAATGCCAAGGGTTCTCGAGTCTCCTCCGCTCACTTTCCTCTATCCGGGATAGAGAGCTTATATTACAGCTGAAGTCTGAGGCTTCTATTTGGTTGGGTCTATTCCAAGCATCAAAGAAGAATTATCTTTCAGCCTTTTGTGAAATTTGCATGTGGAAATTTATTACTTATATTCTGCTACACTGTGCTTCTCAAATCCTCAGCTGGGCAGCCAAAGCCTCTTTCTTAATCCACAGGTCAAGAGAAGGAAAGCCCAGAAGAATTTCGAGAGCAGTCGTGGATGTGGTCTCATCGATATTGTGATGCCAATGCCTACTATGTTTAAATTTTCATACCCGATATATAATATATACCAGAGTATATTAAGTTTAGTTCCAACTTTGTAACGGTGGAAAATACTGTCGCAGAAAAAAATTTGGTGTAGGTGTTTATGTAGGTTTTTGACCTAATGAGTTCATTTCTACAAAGTTGTCCGTCCGTCCGTTCGTTAACACAATAACTCAAAAACAAAAAAGATCGCGAGCTGCAATCGTGTGTATGTTCAAAAGTAACGTCAAGTTCGTGAATGGGCAAAATGGGATCATGTTTGGGAAAATTTGCCCATCTTCGAAACCGTAAGAGATAGAACAAAAATTTAATGACAAAAAATGTTCCTTTTTTAAAAAGAAACAACTTTGGTTCAAAACTTGTTTTTCATAAATTCATAAAATCATATTTAAGCAATTACCTCAGTTAGTTGATATTTTCACTTGTTTAATAATAAGTTAATCCATATTTGTATATAACTGTAATTAATAAACTGTAACTAAATAAACAATTTATAGATGTTCCTTCACAAAATATTATTTGTAAATGAAATTGGTTTGCTATTATCCGTACGGCTGACAATAAAACATTCCGTTTGCATCATGGTAAAATTACATTCTGAACGAAAACATAAAACGCACCTAAAGAAGTATGACTTCAAAAAACTAAACTCATTATCAGTTATCTCCCGCGACTATTGTCGTTTCTTCTTCAATCATCACTCAATTATAATATAATTAACTTATGTAAACTACTCTTAAGAACGTTCGTGGCTTGATAGCAGATAATAAATTTTTTTAATAGTGAATACCTCAATTATATATGTAGTTATCCTCCCTCAAAAATTTAAAACCTTTTGACGATCATTTCTTGACACAGCATCTTATGGAGAACATAATTTTTTTGTACTAAAAATTATAATAACTATATTATTAAAGTAGCCACCATAATAAATAATGTTTATAAATATTCTTTGAAATATGCAGTTTATATAATTGCATTAAAAAAATGGTGTTGACGTACGGTTTGAATTAATTATTTAATAAAATTAAAACTGTTTTGTTAGGTTTGTTTTTTCCTCAATATTTTGAAAACTGGCGACAGCACACAGTAAGAAATGCACACATACATAAACACATATACACGTGAACGTCATAAAAAAACATAGTTCGGGTTTGATTTATTGTCAGATCTGTCAAATACATTTACAATATATTATAACAAATACTTTTAAAATATTTAGGACAAATAAAAAAAAATTATAAATCGTTGTAAGATTATTGATATACTTTATAACTTTTTTCAAATCCTAAATAAATTTTATTAAAGATAGTACTCATTTGACTATTGCGTAGCACATGAACGTCCTTAAAAGCATTTAAATAACACAATATATTTTAAATACATTAATCATTTGAAATCACACCGTAATTAACATTTATTCTCATACAGTGGTGGTAAATGTTATTTTTTAATATATAAAATATTTCAACTTTTTGGTCGTTTTTGTGAAGAATAAAGAATTTGAACCTTCCATATTAATAATTAGATAGCATGGTTGTTCGCCCTCCTCTCCCAAGTTTGGTGTGTGTGTTTATATGAATGTTGAATGATGATTATATTTTACCGTGTGTCTTGTTGCTTACCTTGCTTGCATTGAGTTAAACATAGTATAGAATTAAATCTTATTATCAACAGGTTAATCACTTTTTTATTATATATATATATATATATACATATATATATATATATATATATATATATATATATATATATATATATATATATATATATATATATATATCTGTATCTGTATATATATATATATACATATTTGGGAACAAATGTGATATACGAGTTAATTTTTAATAATGTGATAGACAGAAGATGAAAGAAACGTATATACTTATTATGTATAGTTGTCTCTGTTTATAATTATATGGATGATAGTAAAATACATTTTTTTAAAGAAATCTAAAAACAATATTTAAAAAAATAAACGTAAATTTTATAAAAATAATTTTTTCAGAAGAATGAAAACATAATAGCAGATTCAAAATTGTATTTTAACTATAAAAATTAGTTTAAATTTATAGTCGTGGCAAAACATTCATAAACAGAAACCATATATTTGGCATTGGCTTAAATGCTTGCTTTAATACGGGTTTATTAGTTCATCCAAACGTTTATTGGATTTAATTCCGATTTTATTTCTTGGCTTTGTATACTCGGTATATATGCAGAATATATACAACGGTATTTATAAGTTTAGTTCCGACTTTGTAACGGTTGAAATTATATATAGATGGATATGGACATACCATCTTCGAAATCGTCAGATATAAAAGAAAATTTGTCTTTTTTTCAAAAAATATTACTTTTTTAACTTAATAGTTTTGCACAATTTGAGCTCACACATTTGTAATTATTCCTGTAATTATAAAAGCATATTTGTATATAGATATACTACCACTATTGACTATACTATGCTTTGTATTTTTTTATACATCTGTGTTTGAAAAACAGCGAAGGTCAGTAAATTTATCATCATGGGTCTTCACTTGCCTGGTTAGAACTCTAATTAAAAAAATTAAAAGTAAAATTATTATAATATTATATTCTGTTCTTTGAGTAATATCGATGAAAACAGATTCGCTTTATTACAACAATTGTTTTTGGATGTATTAATATTTCTGATACCTAACTACCAACCGGTTAAACTGAAAACATGCTTGTTCGCAACTTAAGACATGCTTGGTTTGTAACTTTATTTCAAATATATCAAAGGTGATATCGCTTTTCCTCTGAATTTATAGAAATTTAACCCAATATTCGAATCATGAATGAAAAATATGCTTGGATTGAATTGTGCTGAAATTTATTAAAATGTATTTAAGAAATTATTTTCTACATCTATTTCATTTCAAAAAACGGTTCAACTGTGTAAATTCTTTTCACGTAAAAACGAGCAAACATAATATGTAATATAGTTCGTAAACTGCATGCCGCCCCCAGACTCGGAGATTGTGGTTTGCGTACAAAAATAAGTTTACGAGCAAGCCTCATCGAATATCCATCTATGTACTATGAGCCATAAAAGTAGCGCTCTTTTTTCGTAATTTTGAATTTGTACCTTATTTATTCGGTTTTTGGGAAAATGTTTCGCAGAAAAGTTAAGAGTTATTTTACAAAAAGTTAATCCGAATCATTTTTTCGAAAACCGAAAAAAAGGTACAAAACTATAATAAAATTTTGTAAAATGAACGTTACTTTTGTGACCATGTGTACATTGTAATGAATGCTCAATTAGCGAATTATTAAAACTATTCAACTACATATTTATTCATTTAAATAGCATGGTTTACTAGTCATTCGTTAGCAATAATTGAAGTGTAATTATATTTTCTATCATAAAAATATTTATTTTATTTTGAAATAAATAATAAATTAAAAGTATTATTTATTGGGCAATCATTAACACAAGCACATAGTTTATCCATGCTGAAGAACACTATGTTTCACATTATGTAAAGTTGTATAAACTAATGTCTGTAAGATACGCATTACTTACAAATATATGGATAATTCTATGTTACAACTATCAACTTACTGTTCATCATGATGTATTCAATGGCTGATGTGTGTGACGTTGGCACCGCCATTTTTAAAAACAAAAAATAATCATTGTGCTAGTTTGTGCTAGGAATGTGCTAGCTTGTGCTGCAAACCGCATTCCGTTACCGACATTTTTGATATGTTAATAGGTACAAGTCTTTTTCAAAAATATTCAATCTAAAGTATAGAAAAATATTTTTTCAATTTGTTATACATACAATCATATTAAATTCAAATATTTGTTATACGTATAAAAAGCTTAGCACAATCTAGTACAACAATTTATTTAAGCATTCAGACAAAATGAAGGCTGTGGGCCTCAAAAACGGGTTTTTCGAAATTTCGCTTTATTTGTCAAGAGTTTCTCCATTTTTAATGAGAACTGTATGTCGTGGACAAATTTCGTTTACGACACAAACTTGCAGATGTTTAGCACAATCGGCGCTAATGGCGTGAAAAAAGTTAACATTTCAAAATTGGTGGTGTTGCGATTTTTTTTTCAATTGCGATTTTTCACGAAACTAATTGCAATATTGGAATACGGTTTGCGAAACAAGCTAGCACAACCCTAGCACAACTATTTTTTTTTCATTCCGACAAAATGGCGATGCTGCGGTTTTTTTATCAAACGCGATTATCTACGAAACTAATTGCGATATCGAATCGCGGTTTGCGGAACAAACTAGCACAATCTAGCACAACCATTTTTTTTCATTCCGACAAAATGGCGGTGTGGGGCCTGAAAAACATTTTTTTACGAATTTTCGCTTCATTTTTCAAAATTTTTAAGACCGACTTGCGGCACAACGTAGCACATTCCTAGCACAATGGTTAATTTTTTGGTTTTTCAAGATGGCGGTGCTAACTTCACACACATCAATGGCTGGCATAACAGCCCTTCTGAGAATAAAATTGTTTACTGATTCAAGGCTTTTAAATGAAAATTTTGACTCGCACATAAAATTACTGTTTTTTAATCGTAAGTTATTCTATAAACTGTTTTTATGAAGTAAAGATTATTTAAAAATAAATAAATTTGTATATTGTTTGTTCTTGTTAGGTGGAAATAGTAGTGAGTCTTTCAGGCACATTTTATGCGTATGTATTTTTCACATCTGTGGATGCGGCCATTTTAGGGCTCACATCCGCAGAAGCGGATTTAGATGTCAAGTTTCTTTAAAAGAGATACTTAATTTAGAGTACATGAATAAACGAAATATATGGTAATAATATTATATTATAATCAAATTTTCAGTACAAAAATTTAAGTGCGTGACGCTGCCTTTTCAGATTCCAACCTGTTTCTCAGAGGTTAACAGATTAATTCCACGCTAAAAAGGCTACGCTGCATTGACTGCATTGATTTCAGATGATTCCTCAAAGACGTGGTTGTACGGCCCTTGCGAGAGTATGTTTTATTGCATATTTTACAATGCAATTTATCTCGGACATACTCATCTAGTTTAAAATAAGACGAAATCACACTTTGCGTGCTATCAGATGTCAAATAAATTATCCAAGGCGAAACATTCAATAATGTAAGTTGTTGCAATAAATAAAAATAAATAAAAAGCCAAATCCGGATCCGCAAGGATGAGGATACGGATCCGCGAGGATATGAATATCCGCAACATCCCTGGTATATAATAATAAATCATTATTTTCAAAAGTTTAATAGATGTAAATTATTGCTTTATGAGCATCACTTGGATGAACACATATTTTTCGAATAATCGGTAAAAATACACTGATAGAAGTAATTCCTTGCAGTAAGAAAAATGTTTTTTAAATCAAGAATTTCTGACACTCATATATAGGGAAGATAATATATATTTGGTATAAGAAAATAAGTATTTTGGCATCTATAGTTTTGATTTGAGTAAATTATTTTAACTAAGATTAACTTACTCTTTACTCAAGAATGTCGAAATTCTTAAACTGAAATGATGATTCTTTGAACCAAGATGCTAAAATTTCGGAACAAAATGAACATTTGTTTAATCCAAACAAATGAAACTTTTTAAAGAAGTAATGATATACTTTATTTAAACTTTATATTCAGTCAAAGAAGCTGCATAAACTTTCTCTTCTTGAGTTTTATATTTTTATTTTGTAAGAAAGATACTTTTTTTTACAATATTTTCATTTTCTTGACTAAAGAATGACAAGAGTAGTTGGCCAAGAAAGACTTTCTTAGGCCAAGACTAACGAACTAAAAAATTTTTAAAATCTTTAAAAAATTTTAAACACCGTTCAAGAATTTTAATTTCTTTGCTCAACTAAACACCTGTTTTTGGTTCGACTGCGTACTCTTGAATTAAAAAAAGGGTTTCTTAATTGAGGCAAATATTTTGAGGAAAATATATATTCTTGGGAAAGAAATTGATTGCACGCTTTTAGAATTAACTATCTGTAATTTTTTTTGTTACCTTTTTGGTATCTTATTTACTAACAACGACTAATCATAAAGCCAGAAAAATTATTATGCTTGCAAAAACTAGATCAGTTAAAAATTCAATTTTTGATATAATAAAAATTACTTTTATTGAAATAAAATAACTAGTACAAATATAAAAATTAATTCAGAACTGTCATTTAATTTTACAACTATTATATAAAGCAGCTGAAGTCTCTGTATGACTGACTGAATTATGTTACAATCATTATGAAAAAGAACCTTCAGATAAATTCTTATAGCTGTTTTTGAAATACCTATATAGATTCTGTTTATTTTTATTAACGTTTACCAATAACGTGGTTCAGAGTTTGTATATAATGGTTATACATATTGTTTATTTTTATACCCGGTATGTGTAACGTAATAGGCGTTTTGATCCTCAGACAAAATATTCCTGAAAAATATCCCCGGGACAAAAATTACCAGACAAAATACCCCAAGGACAAAATATCCACCGATATAATATCTTTTGATAATGAAAAACAAAATTGCTCGAGTTGTTCGGGTTTGCGTGTTTTCGGGCGCTCGCACTATACAGCGTTCTATATGTTTCAAATATCGTGGCAAAAATTATTGAAATTAAATAAGGTAACTAGTACAACCGATTACTACAATCTTTCACTTCTTCGGGGAGTTGGTCGGGTTTGCGTGTTTTTGGGCCCAGCACTAAAAGGCGTTCTATATATTTGAGATATACTGTCAAAAATTATTGAAATTAAATAAGGGAACTATTACAACCGAGTATAGCTGTGAATCTTTCACTTCATCGGTCATACCCCGAATTGAACGGGTTTGCGTGTTTTTGGGCCCCGCACTAAAAGGCGTTCTGTATATTTCAGATATCGTGGCAAAAACTATTATTATTATTATTGATATTATTCTGTGATTTCAAAGTTTTCGAGATATTTTGTCCGGGATATTTCATCGGAGATATTTAGTCTGGGGATATTTTGTCTCGAGGATATTTTGTCTGGAGATCAAAATACATGTAATTATATGTAATAGTATCTTGTGCAACAAGTGCCCACGATAGCGATATTGTCTACTTATTCGATCGAGTGGGTAATCGACAATACCCCACGAGTTGCAGATACTATTTTATTTCTATTGGTTCTATTTTAGCACCCGTTCTTTCTGACGTTAAATGGCTGTTTGGCTATTCAATTATTAACAGACTACTTAGATGTATTGCAAATATTTATTTGCGTTTTGTTCACAATATAAATTTTGTGGCTTCGACAGATTTTTAAAAAAATTTATGATTTCTTACATATCTTGAGAAAGAACATACAACAGAATAACTCTACATATAGAATAGAAGAAGATGAACATATGTATGATATGACAAAAGTACAGGGACGATCGATTTTCTCGAAGGAGTTCCTTCAATTCAAACAACTGATTACTAAAAAGCGAGGTGTTGCAGATGCTTTTAAAAATGGTTACTAACTCATAATTTCAATTTTCTTCGTTATTTACAAAACAATTTGTTGGTATTTCAGAAGGGACTGTAATAGTGTTCCACTAGTATGTGCGTGACACACATACAACATACACACACCTGCCGGCTTGGTGCTGGCTGTAATGTTGGTTGGACATTATGCGTAATCGCGTTTTCACTATCTACGCGAGGTACAGGTATATATATATATATATATATATATATATATATATATATATATATATATAAAGAGTTTTGTCAGCTTATTCAATGAACGACCAGTTATCACGATATATAACACAATGAGTATACATTTTAATGTATACAAAAAGGATTCGTTATTGCAAATACCTTTACAGTATATTACCTTTACAGGTTGATGATTTTAATCATAAACAAGGATGAGTGATGTTGGTGGCAGAAAATTATTAACTATAATTATTTGACATTTTTATTAATAAAATACTACATTTTATTGTGTTAACATTGCAACAAAATTGTACCATTGTTTTTCTGTACTGTAGGCTTTTATTTTTAGAATTTCCTTTTCAACAACTATTTATATTTAGAACTAGTAAAATAGGGGCTAAATATTTAAAAGTTTTTTGACGAAAAATACAAATAAAATAAGTCTGAAGAAAACACTGAATCTTTAGATCAGTTTGAGTATATATGTATATATATTATTTGATACGTGTTTTTCAAAGATTGCCCGCTACAGTTTCTCTAAGGGATGTAATTACATTAACTTTAGTGGAAACACTTTTCGAACAGAAATTTAAAATGGAACTAAAAAAATATTGTGCGACAAGCAAAGGTACAAAGATTTAATCGATATTATACAACTCACGCAGCTATTTTGATACAGTATGTTTCATTTCATCTGTATCACTTACTATTTACAGTTATAAGTACTCACGTAATGGCGCCACATAGGATAAGATGAACTTTTAGCAATGTACTCCGACAATACGTTAAATATTATTTCCTGAGGAAGCCAAAACCAGATACAACTCAATTTGTCGATATCATTACTCAACATACGTTTTGGATTATTTTTGCCAATTTACGCTGTATAGTCCCGATTGTCATTTATCCATCATATAAAACTATGGGATTATTATTTTAGAATTCACTTGTTATATCTAGAAAAGGTATAGAACTTTCTTTTTATGTGGTAAATGCACTGATTGATATTTTTAACTTAAGTGATCTATATGTTTGGAGATTTTCTTTGTCAGTGTCAAAAATAGTAAAGATGTCATTGACGTATCTGCCTTGAAAATATTACTTGGGAACGGAGACAACCGATTACGCATACTTTTTGTTAATCTAAAAATATTAATTCATTTGAGTTCAGATATCAAAACTTTCTAGAAAATATTTACTCAAATTAAAATTAAAAAGTTTATGAATCATCCAACAACCAATTTAAAACTTAAATTTAAGTAATTCTGTTGAATTTGAAACAAATTCTCATGCACCATTGTAATGATGCTAACCCCTAAGCAAACTCACAATACATTTCATTAAAATAAATTTACAGAAACATATTTTTCAAATTAACGAACACTCTTAATAAATAATACTTTCATAAAACAAATCCCTACGGCTACACAACAAATGTAACAACATGATGCATTAAAATTAAAAATTTAAATAAAAAACCATGATGTATTGTTTTAAGTTGATAATAAATAAAGATCGGATTATATGCATTTTCACATTTTGTTTGACGTTATGTGCATAATCATGATATTGGATATTGCTCTAGTGTACCATTAACGAACTTTAAGTGCATAATTTTCTTGTTATAGTCTAAGAAAATATCTTTCACGTATGTTTTATTCGTTTTTAATAGGTAGTCGTATCAGTATATACTACTCTAAAACTTTGCTTCTGATCCGACAGTCATACCACAGATCTAACCATAGGATACACACGTGTTAGAATCCCACAATAATAACCTTGACAATAATTTTTAGTGAACCAATAATTTAATTATGATCACATTGAAAAATTGTCAGGTAGGGTCGTTTGGTGATAAGAAACCATATCGAATTGTATGAAATTTTGTTTTCTTTTTTGGCTATTTCAATTTTTAGATCAATTGAGACAAGAAAAAGATTTAGCAACAAGTCTTCAATCAAGTCATCAAAAAACTTCAATTCTAAAGTCGCCTAAGAAAAAGCATTGGTAAGCAATGACATCGCTGGTACAAAATTTAAAATTCCAATTTGTATGAATATGTATGCTAACATTTTTAGTTGCAATTCAGTATATATTCCGCCCCCTACATCTATGGTGCAGTCTTCGGCCTTGGCTTCGCGCCTTAAAAAGAAAATATATATTCGGCGTTGGTAAATTTGGTAAATTTCGGGGTTTCTCCGATTTTTGGGGGGGGGGAGGTGGTTCCATTTGGAAAGATTTGATTGTTTGTTTGCATTGAATAGGTTCCTAAACTACTGGACCGATTCAAAAAATTCTTTCACCGTTGAGAAGCTACACTATCCCCGGGTGACATGACATAGGCTATATTATATTTTCAAAAAATTTAGGGAAACTCCAATAATGTAACCCGAGGTGTAAAAAGGTGGAGGTTCTGGGAAGAGAAATAACATTTTAATTCTGATAGCGGAAGTGCCGGTAAAAATTACTAAAGTTGAATAATTCAGTAGTACGCTATCAACACCCAAAATGCTGGAGCAAATCTACGGTCAACGCCGGGGAATTCAGTATTTTATAATTAAGTATAAGTAGGCATATATTTTAAGTTCCGTTCCAATTTAGTTGGTTCAAAATATGGATCGTCAAAACAAAGGGGTCAGGTATTTCTATATTTTCGAATTACATCTTATCGAGATATCCCACAACGAAGATTGGATTTTAAAGCTAAAAATTAGCTGTGAATTAATACTGTTATTTGTTACATTTCTTGTTTATAATCCGGCCTCTATTAATAAATTTGCATCTCGATATAATATTATAATCAAAAGCATAAGGATGCCGTGTTCATTACACATGTCCATCCATTTCTAAACGATGATTAACTGATTTCGATAACAGTAGCTATAACTTTTTGTTATATTTATACGCCTTAAGCATTTTACTGTCATCATTTATTAATGGTGACTATACAAAATTTTGCAAATTAAAATTTGTGTTAAATACTTAATTATTGTGTTCATTGTTTTTATGAAATGCATTAATTATTCTTCTCTTCATTAATGTCCAGTACAGTATTTCAATTTGATTACACATTTTTATTTAATTGACTCTTTTAAGAAATTTAACATGTCCCTGGAAGTATGATATTTTAATCTGGTTCAAAAGGTGACTGATATGATCAATTTATTAAACTAGAAACTTTTCGAAATTTTGATAGTTCGAAACATATTTTTTAATTTTTTTAATTTATTGAGAAATAATTTATCTCCAAAATTTAATTGGTCCAGGTATTTCAATAGAAACTATAAACTATATTAGAGGTAGAGATCTGGGTAGTCAGAAAAGGGCTATAACATGGGAACGGTTTATCATTTTAAACTTCTGATTTTTCTGGAGCCGTAAGGAAAATTTACCTAGGTCGTCTCTCATCATTATTTATCTATCTGTTATAGTTTTCTTTAAACGTTCGGACAAACATACGTATACGCAACATATGTCTTTTGTATATATAAAGGGAGAATCGAACCAGGCGCATAATAGGTATACGCCTCTATAAAACTTTTTATAGGGGCGTTTCTTTCTATAAAACGAATAACATATTTAGTGGACTATTTTTAATGGAGAGGGTTTAATATCGCATATATTAGACGATATATTTGTGAGAAGTGAATATATTTGTGAGAGGTATAGTATTGGTCTAGCATCTTAGTTCTGCAGATACGTACAACATGTACGTATAATATTCTATTAGATATTATTAAAAAATGGGAGGATCATAGAAATTAATAGAGGCGTATTTTATTAGAGGCGCCAGGTTCGATATAATATATAATATATATATATATATATATATATATATATATATATATATATATATATATATATATATATATTAACCGGAGTTTTTTTTCGAGTCTCGTATGAAAATATTAGCTTTATTGAAAAAGTCGTTCACTAGAAATTTAACGTTATTATACAAATAACTTCCAATTTTAAAAAAGGACACAATTTTTTTGCCCATACTACCTATAGAAGAAATGTTTATCCACATAAAACATTTAATAAACAAAATTAAAATGCCTTTCAAATGAAAGGCCATTTAGCATTACCTATTATCCACGTTAAATTGTCCGACCTACATTCACATTATTTAATAAAATATGAATATCACAGGAAATATTACTAATTTAAATTCATTTAAATTACTTCATTTCAATTCTTTAAAACTCACCTAAATAAATGATTGACCAAAGATAAAATAGACGATTAGTTGATGCATTTTTTAAGTTAAATAATCTTTTAATTAAGCCAATAACAACAGCAACCACAATTTCAATGCCATCACATGTCGATAATCAAAATATTAAAGAATTTACCTTAATTGGATAATGTTTTCCGGTGATATTTAGTAAATTGATTTGATAAATAATTATAGCTTTTATAAAAAAGTGTGGTTCAAGCTAGTACGTAATTATTTAATTATTGGATATATGAAACACATCATTAGTTTATGTGATGGTTACTGTTTCAATGCCTGTAATTAAAAACTTGTTAACATTATTGATTATCAATTAAAAGCAATTTATGACGGATATCATAGGGCGATTTAACAGTGCTGGTCAAAATTTTAAATGTAACGTATTGAATGGAAAAAATATTTAGGATACTGATTACCACAAACCAATTCAATAAGAGGACGACAAATCTCGAAAATTATTCTTCAAATAAAAGCAACTGGATTTTCTGTTTTTGGGGTCCAATATACTTTGACTATAAAAACGTAAAATTGCGTAATAAACAAAAAATAATTTATTATGTTAAAAAATAATAATTTTAAAAATATCGATTGTGGACTTTATTAGAAACCGGGGGTCTCTCAATAAGGCCCATTAAAAAACTTTGTAAAATCAAAGGTCAGATCAAAGTTGGATTAATATTATTCACTAAACAGTCATTATATTCATAAATATATTCTTATTTAATATTTATGTACTTTATATTTATGTACGCACAACAATGTAGTCGAAAATAGGCCGGGGCTTATTAGATCTATTAAAAATACATACTGCGTTAAAACCAAAAATATCATTATATTTCAAAATTTCTTTATCTCTCTGCTACTGTTTAGTTATTTTTTACTAAATATTTTTTTTTGAATATCGAAATCAGTATTTTAGTTTTCAATCACAAACCACCCTTGGCCTTATTTGAAGTCTTAGGAAAAAATCTTGAACTATAGTAACAGAAGGATACAAATTGTCAAAATGAACTAAGAAACTGTTTTTGTTTGCATGGAATATAAAAAGCTTACTTGAATTTATCTGATGTTTATAAAACATGCTATTAAACAAATGCAGAAAGAAATCAATAAAAACCATCTTGCTTTCAATGATAAAAAGCTTGAGTATCCAATAGTAAGATCCAATACTAAAACCACCACATTCGTCACCAAAAGTTACAAAACTGATTAATCAATAGAAACAGAGTGTCTTATGGATACATCCGTGATAAACACGGGTTTGTGTTCTTGCCGAAAAAATATTTGACTAAAAGTGTTACAATTTTGTCTATTGATGTTTCTGCTAATATGCATAATATTTCGAATTAATTCAACAATTATAACAACGACTTTTCATGACTGGGCTTTATTAGAAGCCGGGCCTTGTTAGGGGAGAGTACCTTAGTCTAATTTTAATTAAATCGAAGTATAAAAATTTATGTGATTTCTGCAAAGAATATTGAAAATATCACGGAAAATCTTTTTTGCTCCCGATTTGGATAGAATTTACTAAATAAGATAAATTGCTTCCAAAAAACAATTTGTGAGCGATTTACGAAAAATCGTTTATTATCGTAAAAAAGGAAACAAAAATATTTTTTTATTATGACAGAAAAATAGATTTCCTAATTATAAAACAAATATAGAAACATTTAATTTCTGGGGGAACATTCACTGACTATTTCAACATTTTTTTATGATTCTAAAAATTTCCTAACATTATCATGTTTTTTAAGTTACTCATCACCCTGTAAGAGTATAAACTATATCAGAATTCAACTTGAAAATAAAATAGAAAATGGATACTCAACATAAATTACATTCGAAAAAACTTTATTTGTACATATCATATCACGAATCAATAAAAGCTATCAAGAATTGATGGCTTTATGTGTATGTAGTGGTATTTTATTTATCAACCTCACTGCGTTCTTATGTATTTATCATCATTCTGTGTTCCACGCCACCTCTTTCTTCTTCTCTGTTTCTTACTAGAGCTACATACAGGGGCTACGCCTGTTCATCTTCATTGTAAATGATTATCATGATTTGTTCATTGTTTTATTCCCAACCATTGTCTTCACTGTTCATATATAACATTGTATAAGAAAATGATGAAAATTATAACGAAATATCATCTCATCTCTTGATAGCAATTGTATATATAGATAGATAGGTGTACAGCTAACGTCACATAACTGTTTTCAATCATGTATAACATTTACATCAAATGTAAAAGATGCTAAGAACGAAGACGTGGGTGAAATTGAGAAGGTGAAAAATAGAAACTTTAAGTAGAGAGGTAGATTGTAAAGGCTGCCCTGGACGGGCTACACTTCGACCATAAGGTCCATTGTGATGCCTTAGGATCAGAGGATGTGAGTGGAGTGGAAGGAATTTGTGATTTGACTAGGAATTGGTTGGATATTCGGCTGCAGCCGACTATGATAGGAACTATGCCGATATTCATCTGGAGTTCGTGAAGGAAACTGCAGAAAACCTTCTCAAACATAGCCGGTTACATCGTTCTTGTCCATACGCCGACAGTTTAGTCATCAATTAACTGCCCCCCGTTTTTTTTTTATAATTGACAAACTGCCGATGTCGGGATTCGCACCCATAACCTCCCAGTTTCCAAGTACTGCATACTGCGCAGACATGACGCCTTAGACCGCTCGGCTACTTGGCTGGTAAGTTTAAGTAACTTTATATATTATAAAATCTCAATCCTTGGTCAAGAGAACTAAATTACATGCATAATTTCCCTAAGATGGAACATTTCAATAAACACAAACAGCTGTTTAAATCAAAAATAGATAGATAGATAGATAGATAGATTGTAAAGGCTGCCCTGGACGGGCTACACTTCGACCATAAGGTCTATTGTGATTCCTAAGGATGTGAGGATGTGGAGTGGAGTGGAGTGGAAGAAATTTTTGTGTATAAACTAGGAATTGGTAGGATATGCGGCTGCAGCAGACTATGATAGGAACTATGCCGATATTCATTTGGAGTTCGTGAAGTAAACTGCAGAAAACCTTCTCAAGCATAGCCGGTTACCTCGTTCTTGTCCATACGCCGACAGTTTAGTCAATTAACCGCCACCCCTTTTGTTTTAATAATTGACAAACTGCCGATGTCGGGATTTGAAGCCATAACCTCCCAGTTTCCAAGTAGGCATACTGTGCAGACATAACGCCTTAGTGCGCTCGGCCACTTGGACCAGTAAAAATAGATATATACAACATAAAACTAAACTGTGGAACCATCCCTCACATATGCTTCCGAAACTTGGAGTTTGGCCAATCAAGTAGTGAATATGATGAGAACTACCGAAAGAAGCATAGAAAGGATAATCATAGGCATAAAAAGGAGGGATAGAAAAAGGACAAAATGGATAAATGTTATCTCAGGTATAAAGGATATAGGAGAAATAATAACGATCCGAAAATGGAACTGGATAGGATACATAATTAGAACCAACGATGATCGCTGGACAAAGACATTAATGGACTGGTGTCCTATAGAATAGAGGAAAGCCGAGAACCAAATATGATCAGGAGATGCAAAAAAGATGTGGGTAAGTAATTCAGAAAACAGTACCACGGAGACAAGTATAGGTAGAATTTTGGATGCTAGAATCCTGGAGATTTTTCCTATGGGAAATGTATTTGTTTTGAGTTTGTAAATGTCTCTTTTTTTAAAGTTTGTTTCATTTTAATTTTTTTATATTTTTCAATTTTATATTCATACCTCAAGCATATCGCAGAATTGGAAATATTCATTAAGCGCAAATAAGTAGAAATTAACAATAACTTCTTAATTATTATTTCCAAATAAAGGTGTATTTATTTATTTTATTCCATTTACAAATACGAAAAATATATTCGAGATGTTATGTTAGTTAACCCGGTCTGTTAACTAAAAAGTTAAAAGGTTCAGTTAGTTAAAAGTCTGAAAACGAGAGTCTTGAAGCTAGTTTTATTTTTACATTTTTTTCTTTCAAATATCCATAAAATCTAATACAAGCATACTTTTCTCCATTCAAAGTTTAATAATAAATTATGTATATAGAGATCGTGTAGCGATCACTTCAGATATTTGCTTTTACTTCCCTGGGCAATTTTAAACGTAAGAAGGGATTGACAAAAAATTATTCGATCATTTTGAGCTAATGTTGTAATTGAGATTGTACGGATAAAATGATTTCGAGGTTTTTAGAAGGAAAAAAACTTTCAACAATGGATATTACCTACTCTTGCACTTGACTGTCTTCAGCCCTCTACTTTTATGTTCGCTACGACATTTTGGGTGATCCCGCAGTAAAGCGTTTATCAGCTCCTATGAGCTATCAGCAGGGTTAGTTTATCTTCGTATACTTCTGATCAGTTCATCTCAGAGACGTTTTATTGCGTTTCACATGAGGCTACGTCTCAAAATATAAATTCGATCGTTTTATTTTATTTTATACCCTTCAGAACCATTTTTCTGCTGCTTCTGAAACTGGTCAAACGTTTCGTATGGATCCTAATGTTGCTGCTAGTGTAAAAACTGTTAGAAGAAGGCTAAACTTAAATGAACTATTGACATAGAAGGTCAGCCGTAGCACCACAGCTCACTGTAGATAGATAGATACATCTTGGGGTCAAAAAAGTATTGCACTTATGGTCCATTGTGCTCCGCTTTCTACCTCAGCCTGACGAGACTCGCTTCTCCGGTATGTTGGCAATAGCCAGGTGCTTGCTTATCAGGTCTTCCTGAAGGTTCATATATCGGGGTGAAATGCACCGAAATGCCTCGCAGTCAAAGATAATGTGGCTGGAGGTTTCTTACTCCTCGTCACACAATCTGCACATAATGGACCCGTTATGGAGTCCCATTGTGTGCAGATGCTTCCGCAGGGGATAATGACTGTTCAGCGTTAGTGCATCGAGAGATAGCCTCTTTGTTGAAGCGGTACTTTCCCGAGCTCTTGCCGCGGTACTTTTTCCCAATGATCACGGTGTTTAGAATTTGATCACTCGTTGATCACCTGTTAACATGCAGTCCTTGGAATTCCAACGATAGGCTCTGAAACAAGGAAGGGTATTCCGACTCTCTTCTTTGCTAAGTTATCTGCTTTTTTGTTTCCTTCGAAACCACTGTGACTCGGCACCCAAATCTCACTGTAAATCACTGTTTCATTTTCTGTGACTTTAATATATACAAAAATATGTTTGACGATTTAGTGTAATTATAATGACCGTCAATTTATTATATAAGAAATACATTTATAATCTCCACATACTTTCGGACTTTAGAACGATACTCGAAACAATCTTCGCACGTTTTGTTTCACTAGTGAACGATTATCAGTCCAGCTTTTCCAATGATAACATGGTTGTTTCTTACAAAATAAATGAATAAGTTTTATATTTGAAACTTTTTAAGTACATGAACTGTACAATAACATAACAAATAAATGATGAATTTTCTAACTATACGGATTTATAAACACGATGTTCTCATCACTGGTAGGTAGTGGAACGAACGCATGATGTATTTATACATTTATGTGAGATGTCTAATGCGTGTTTGCATGAAACATCATTCCGCTTTGTTTAACTTTTACCCAAAATTATAGTCAATATTTACATTCATGTTGAATATTTTTATTATTATTGCAGGATTATTATTTTCAAATAAGATAGGTATAGGAAAAATTCTAATTTATACTACAAAACAATAAAGCCCTTGTAGTTATTCAAATAAAAATGATTTTTTAATCTTAATACTCTTATTTTTATTAGCAAACTTTCGAAAAAATGTAGCTATTGGTTATGTACCGATGATGGAATTTCGGAAAAATTTCAACAAATGTTCATCGAATCTACTTAGCAGATAACGAAAATCACCATCACTAAAATTTATATATATGTATGTGTATGTATGTATGTATGTATGTAATATCTATGCATGTGTGCAGTATGTATGTATCTGTCTATACGCGCTCTGGGGGCCCAAATTTTTGGTTGGTCGGAATTAAATTTGGTACCTGATGTGCTTTGTGTATTTGAAAGGCTAAGTACGTTAATGGACAAAATCAGACAAGGGGAAAGGGCGGATTTCGGATAGGGGGAGGCATAAAGTCTTGAATTTCTTTCTTAATATTAGTGAAATGGAAAAATTTGTTAGGAATAAAGTTGTAGTTAATTCATTACCTGAAGATATTTTCTGTAAGTCTAATATGTACAGAAATATTTGCAATTTAAATAAGATACCTAAAATATTGAATTTGTTTTTTAATATTAGTAAACTGAAAAAATTTTTTATTAGTAAAGTTATACTAAATAATTCAATTTCTGACCATGTTTTCTGTAACTCTACTATTAACAGAAATATTTGCAACTTTAAAACAATACCCATAATAATGAATATTACATATGTATCACATATTTATTTTTACAAGCTTGCTATGTATGTATTTAAATTGCTATGTATTGTAAAAAGGAATTAATAGTAGCAGTAGTGCAGTTGATGTTTGAGATGTTTGACAGGAACGTTGGGCCTTATATTCCTGTGGGTAGCAACAAGGTGTTAAGAGGCCGTTGAATCTCTAAAAAGGATTTTCCTAGGGACCTGAGGATATAAAATCTTACCAAATTTAATAACAATAGTAAAATTTGTATATTTAACAATAAAAAATAAAGCATACAAGTTCTTAAAAAAATCAAAAAGAAACATAAATGGTATTTGGGTCACAAATATTTACAAAAAACAAACATGTAAAAGCGTATGCGTAATCGCTTTGATAAAGAAAAAAAAAGGAATATTTAAGATAATTCGGTAGTGTAAAAAAAAAAATACAGACGAATTGAGAACCATCCTCCGTTTTGAAGTCGGGTTAAAAAAACATTTACAGTATGTATGTATGTATGTATGTATGTATGTATGTATGTATGTATGTATGTATGTATGTATGTATGTTCGGGTCAAATCTTGCAATCTGAATTAGAACCACTTCCTATTATCCTACGGAGTTGAACTTTTACATGTTGGATCAGTTCCGATGACAATGCATTTTTATGGTAAGCATAACAAGAATCGACAAGGGGAAAGGGGGGTTTAGAGGGAGGGGGGAAACACAAAATTTGGTATATGTCACTTAATATTGACAAATTCGAAAAACACATAAGAAGTAAAGTTGTAGAAAATTAGTTTTACTATAAAAAGCTTGTTTTTAAAAATGTTTTTTTAATAGAAACTTATTATTTATTTTATTTTGCAAATATTAAGAGAGATCATCCATATTTTGTGCTTTCCTCTTTGTCTAAACGCCCTTTACCCTTGATCGATTATATTGATTAACGAAGTTTTAAAAGATTTTAAACAAAAGAAAGAATAACTTGCCGCGTTATAAAATTTTAAAAACTTACTAAGAGAAAACTTACGAAATAAATTTCAACCAAATTTTTTCTTACATTAAATCAATTTACCCCTCATTAATTTTCTTGGTAAATAGTTTACAAAGCTATTGACTTGGTAAATAGCTCGGTCCTTTAATGGGATATCATTACTTTTTAAGGAGCAACTATTATATGAATATCTCCCCGAAAACTCGGCCCTCTTTTACATTTATCGGATTTAGACGAGATTTAGATCTTATTTATTAAAGTTGTCATTTTTTATTTCCATATATAGAAATTAAATGTGTTTAATTTAGTGTTCTTAATTTCTGTTTGTCAGAAAATTCCTGGGATGAAAATAACTTTTTTAATTTCCCATCCTTATTTTTGAATAATATATATGTATAAATGTACACTCCCATTCTATATATTTGAACCAGTAAGTGTAGAATATTACATACAGTAACACTTAGAATATTTCAACTGGTTTATTTTATTTGAACTGGAGTGTACTTGAATATTATTTACCTTTATATCTGCACACATTAATATATCGAGATTAATCTTATACAGTCGTTAACTTCAGTCGTTTAAGAACCACTTCTGACATTGAATATTTTAGTCAAGTATGCCTTTTATCCTTTTGTTTTTGTCTCTTTTTACAATACCTATATTATAGACTCAATATAATCCACCATGAGAGAGAGTATGAATGAATATATAAAATTGATAATAATCTGCTTGCTGTTGGTAAATACAAAAATACCTATAAATAATCAATATGGATTTAAGGGAGATTAAACCACTAATTTATTGTTGAAAAACCCCCGCGATGCACGTGTTTTATCCACTGGACGTACGTTACGTGTATATGTGTATGACTGTCTATTATCTACTAAAACACCCCCGCAATATTCTAGAAACAACGTTATATATCTAATAATACCACCACTCATACTTCCGTTTCGAAAGCCATCCCAAACAATCTCATCGTACTTTGTTAACGAGCAGTATGCTCGGCCCATACGAATTATTGAATTTAACCATATAAAATTATTATTTGACCAAAATGAGAATGTATTGAAATGTGAATTTTATCCCAAATTTCTGAATTATCTCAATGTTTTTATCATGGTAAAATTACCTACGCTTAAGTTTTTATTCAAACAGTTGACTTCGTCGCGCGTAAGAAATAATAACAAGTGGACTTAGATTTTAAAGTTGAATACTCTCGTTACTTGACGAAAATCTATTATAATTATTAAATAAAACAAATATTAGAGATTTTCATAATAATAATTTTATTTTAACTAGTTTCCGAACACTGTCCCTTCATCACAAAATATATGATAATGCTAATGATAAATACAATATCATACAGTTTCTGATGAAGGAACAGTGTTTCGAAACTTGTCAAAATAAAATTATTGTTCCGAAAATCTCTAATATTTTTGTTTTATTTAATAATTATTGTGAATTATTATTTGATTTCCCTGTTTACCTTTCTTTTTGAATAATTTTTCAAAATTTCGTTGAATTAGTTTTATTTTACCACGGATCTACAAAGAAGCACGACCATTGAAATAGTACAAACAAAATGAGCTTACCTCTAAATAAATCAAAGTGAAGATTTTCCAACAGAATTCTCTTCGTTCTGGCGCTATGAAAACATATTATAGTCCATAACGGAATCGCACGTTTACAATAATTTTATTTCTGGTTGCAAAATGTCCACTTGCATTTTTGAAGGTAAAGTTACAATTTGGCTGGGTCAAATGTACTCTTGTTTACAATAGTAGTGTAAAAAATGTTAACATTTATATGTTTCTTGAAGAATTCGACAGTGAGATAATTCCTTTTCCATATTCGAGGCCTCATAATTTACATCAAAATCGTATAAAAAGGTATATATCTCTCGGAATATATCCATCAAATCGTCAGACAAATTAGATTTTTGGGTTTTTTCGAATCCAATTTACCTTTTACAACAATTTTTTTTAAGCGGTGTAAAAAAAAGAATTATCTGACTTTCTTAGAATTTTAAAATCTTCTCGGTCGTAAAAGAAGACATTTTTGGCTAAAGTAATATAAAAGGACATGCCAAATTATTTTTAAACAGAATTATTAACTTCCAAAATAGAAAGCATGGAATGGAAGGATTGCATTGCAACTGAACTAGTAGTGTTTCGACAAGTCGAAGTTTATATATACACTTATTGATTCATATATATAATTGATTGCAGACTATAATTGCTATCGATTTATTTTATAGTTTTAATAACTTGTTTTGCTCAGTGGTAAGGAAGCATACCTACAAGTTCAGTTCGCACAACTTGGCTCGTACGTATCGTGTATCTAAGTATTAGACATCTGATTATTAGTCTTAGTTTTATAAAACTTGATATTTAAAAAAAAAACTAAACGAACTATGTGAAATATTTGAGACTAAAAGACTAGTTTTAATAAAAGTATGGAAAATTTGAAAAAATCATACAAACTATTTTCTGTTAACATGTCAATTACTTTTTTAATAAATTTGAGTCCTCACATATTATTGATATGAGAGATCAAATTGAAATTAATAAATTAACATACTCGAATTTTTGGTAAAATACAATTCGTGACGCAGAAGCTGCGCCAAGTGTGAATTTCCTAAGAATAAATATATCATGGCGATCATTTTTTCAATATCTCTCTACAATCTCTAGGGGTCACAATTTTAGTCTGATCAAAATAAAATATCGTATCTGATATGATTTTGGTATTTGCCAGGCCAATTTATTAATAGGTCAATGGGAAGGGGAGAAAGAAGAAAACACAAAATATAAAATATCTTTCTTAGTATTAGAACAATCAAAAATGTTTGAGTAGTTGTAGAATAAATATCATGTTTGCTACAAATTCATTACCTAATTATTTTTTCTCAAACTCTAATGTGTACAGACACATTAAGGATTTAAAACTTTTAAATATTAGTGTAACAGATTATTGTAACAGAAAATTGATAAGAAACAAAATTATGGTAAAACAAATTTTCTACAACTTTACTTCTTATGTATTTTTCGATTATTCCAATAGTAAGGGAAATATACTAAATTTTATGTTTCCCCCTTTCCCTTATCCGATTTTGCCCATTAACGAATTTGTCCTTACAATTGCCAAAAGCACCTCAAATACCAAATTTCATTCCGATCGGAGTAAAACTTTGATTGCTAAGGTGGCTACAGACACAAATGCGTGTATAAATATATAAGTTTTACAGATGGTGATTTTCGAAATTTACTAGGTAGGATCGATGGACATTTGAAGAAATTTTGACATCGATACAAGGTAGCTATATTTCCTTTAGGAGGAAATTCACTGCAAAATATATTTCGAAAAAAGACAAATTTGCATAACATTTAAAAAAAAAAGTTTTACCACTAGATTATTACGTTGTTGTTGTTTTTAAGGTATGCAATTGTTTTTACCATAGAAAAAGTGAGGTATTATTAAACATGTGAAAATATCAACTAATTGAGTCATTTTCCTAAATATCCTGATTATTGCCTAAATATTGTGTATTAAAAAAAAAATAAAAAAATGAGTTTAGTTTAAAAAAAAAAAAATTAGGTGTTTAGTTTTAAAAAAAAACTAAACACTTTACAGAAAATAATTGAATTATCAATCATTTTCATAAATATGAAATTAAGTCAATTTAGCAATCTTAATTAAAAGAGGTACTATGATGTATTTTTAAAAAAAAAACAATGAAAACCAAATATACGGTACTTTAGAAAAAAAAATCCAAAGCAGAGTACTGTATGTGGAATCATGAAAATTGGAAAACGATCGGTGCCAACGCGATACACGTAAATATAAAAAAAACAACACGCTGAACCGAAAGTCCTTCAATAAAAGCTGGGCCCACCAAAAAAGACAACATTGAGGTAGCAAGATCTTTACCATCCAGCAAGTGTCCAAGCCATCGACTAGTGATTCGAATCAGAAACACTGAAAATAAAAAAAAGTACAAAAAAAAGAACAAAACAAAATATATGTAAAAATAAAACATATTTGAAATAAATAACTTTTAATTCAATATGTTGATAGTACAACCATCCCTAAAACACCAAGCTTGGCTGTACAAGTCATAAAAAAAATTACATGAATATGTACTAGATTGAACTGTAGTAAAAAGAAATATCGTATATAAAAAAAAAACGACACTACAGTAAAAAAAAATGCTCAAATATGTCTGACTTGCAAAAACACAAATATACACTACAAATTCAATTCAGACACATAGTTGTATATAAAGGGGACCCCACGCTTCTGTAAAGAAAAACTACAAGGCCAAAAATACCAAGCGTATACAAAACAATACAGTTACAAATTGAAAAAGTCACTGCATACTCACACAAAACACACAAATTGCACAGCCAAAATGTGCATAGAATGTGCACCGAAATGTGACAAGTCCGAAAAACCACAAGCCCCGGAATGGTGAATCAAACAAACTATACAAAAAAAATACACTTAGACACAATCAGACAGAAACCATTAACTCGCCCACTCGACACCTCAGCACAATCCACAATAAATACTCAATTCGTAAATTGAAGAAACAAAAATTCAAAACACCATCGGATTAACTCATGTGAGACAACTACCCCCAGCAACTGTACTGAGCCAACCAATTCCAGCAACTGTCCCGAGACAAGCACCTTTTGTAACTAATTTGAAATATGTGCGGAAATATCGAAGTAAGCTTGGATATACGCAAGTCATATCCGATCTAAGTAAATGTTTGTTGAAATTATGTAAATTCTCAACTCGCATAAACCAATAATTATATAAATTATTATTTTTTGAATAATAAAAATATGAAAACAAAATAATAATAAATTTTAAACAGTGGAGTACTAAAAAAAATTATTCTCCACTCCAGGGGGCCAAAAAATTAGCGACATGCTAATTGAAAAATATTAAAGCAAGAATGACACGAATAGATGAATGAAAAATCTTACAAATGTGGATTAGACGTGAAGATTTAAATACATTTAGATGTTTAATTAGGATGCAGTAACGTTACCATTCCCTTGATATCCTCTGAGATAGTATGGCCGAATGTTGTATATCGACATGCCGAAGGTTTTCTTATTAGACTTTGGAGATTTTAGCCTAACTGAAGTTGGTGTAGTGAACTTTATTATCTTGTACGGCCCATTGAATTTTGAAGCGAATTTAGGTGCGATATTCTTGTTCATATTCGGGGCCAAGTTTTTTACCATGACCAATTGACCCACTTTATATTTAGACAGCGTTGGTTTATTTAAAGTTTGGTTGACTCGTTGTTGGTGAGCAATCTTTAACGCATCTTGTATATGTGCTTGTGATGGTTTACCAGAACTCGTGATTAACTCAGTTAATTCGTTTATAATCACAAACGGCGTCATTAACTTTCTACCAAAATAAATTTCAGCTGGTGTTGAGTCGATTGTACTTTTGTAGGAGTTGTTGTAATTGAAAATTACAAAACTCAAAAATTTTGACCAATTTTTATGTTCTACAGAATATTCTTTGAGAATGCATCCTAAATTATATTTTATCTGTCGATTGAGGCACTCGCTCTTGTTCGAAGATGGTGTATAGCTCGAACAGTAGGCAGCTCTAATACCATTATTAAATAAGAAGGTTTTCCACTTGATCGACGCAAAAGCTGGTCCGTTGTCGGCTACAACAACCGTCGGATATCCGTTTTGCAGGAAAATCTTCTGTATCAGTGAAATAGCAACGTCACTGGTCTGCCTTTTACATGGAAAGGCGAAAGCAAATTTTGAAAATCCATCTACAATAGAAAAAATATATTTAAAACCTTCACTTGATCTAATAATAGGACCGATAAAGTCGACGTACAAAGTATGTAGGGTATACTCCGGCACGGAACTACTCAACTGAACCTTATCGTTACGTGTATATGGCCTTATAGCCTGGCACACTTTACAGGTTCTGACATAGTCCCTTACTTTTGCATAGAGGTTTTTGTAGTAAAATATTTTACTAATTTCACGGAATGTTTTAATTACTGAATTATGCGCAGCATACTTGGAATCATGATAATATCGAAGAACGTAATCGAGTAAATTATCTGGTAAAAATATACGTTTTAGTCGATTCCTTCGGACGAACTTATAAATTAACCCATCCTTTATGCAAAAATTAGGGACATTCATCTGAGCCTTAAGGTTTTGATAAATGATTTTACATTCGGGAGAGTTACGTTGCTCGCTTTTAATAGAAAGGTAATCAAAATTTGTATTAGCTAAAACGTTAATAAAGTTCAGTTGCGCATTGTTCCTGATTTCTTCATTCACCGATTCTAAGTCAGTTTGATCCAAAGTATTGGTTATCTTTTTTAAAAGGTTTGCATAACCTGGATCATTGCTATGCAACTCTTTAATTTTAATGAAATTTTTGCCTGAATCTTGATTTGAATCAGGAAATTTGTTCACTAACATATGGTCAGTTTCGTATAACCTAGATAGAAAATCGGCCATATTGTTCAATTTGCCCTTAATATGTTCCGGGGTAAAGTCATATCTCGAAATTTTAAGGATCCACCTAGATAATTTATTAAATTTATTGGGGGTATTAAAAATCCACAATAACGACCTGCAGTCAGTCTGTAGAGTAAACTTGCGGTCGGTTAAAAAATCTTTAAATTTATCTAGGGCCGTTACTACTGCGAGAAGTTCTAATTCATGACTGTTATATTTTAATTCGGCTGGATTCAATTTTCGAGAACAGTACATAATGGGGTGCAAACCGTCATCATATTTTTGAAGTAATACCGCGCCCAGACCTGTAGCTGATCCGTCAGTTTGTAGCACAAAAGGTTTGTCAAAATTAGGAAATTTTAAGACAGGCGCATTTACTAAAGATTTTTTTAAAGTAGAGATTGCATCAAGATGAACCTTAGTAATTTTGAACCTAACACCTTTCTTTTTTAAATCGTTTAACGGAGCTACAATCTGACTGAACATGGGAATATAGCGGGAGTAAAAAGCCGCAGTCCCAACTAGACGCATAACTTCTTTGACGTTTTTTGGAGTTGGCATGTCATTGATTGCTTGCACCTTAATAGGGTCTATAAAGCGTCCCTCAGCGGATATTACGCTACCCAACAAACGTACCCTCGACATACAAAATCGAGCCTTAGAAGGATTAATAGTGATACTGATAGACTTTATTTTAGTGAACAAGAGATTCAGGTGATTTAAATGTGATTCAATGTCGGGCGAATGTACAATTAAATCGTCATAATAAATAAGAAGAAATTTATGACGAAATTCTGCGAGACTGGAATTTAAAAAACGAGCTAATGATTGACTAGCCACCTTTAGCCCGAAAGGCATGGTATTGTACTCAAACAGACCATATTGTGTGACGATCGCGGTGACATGTTTCGAGTCATCTGATAATTTTATCTGATGAAAACTGGATTTCATGTCGAGGAGTGTAAACACTTTCGAATTACCTAAGCTAGCGAAAATATGAGCCATACTGGCTGAACTCATCGGATCAAACTCTATATGTTTGTTAACAAACCTATAGTCAGCGACTAACCGATAAGAATCGTCTTTCTTTTTAACAAAGAAGACGGGTGAGCTATAATTAGAGTTCGAAGGAGAAAGTACCCCTTGTGTAACAAGCTCTTGAACATGCTCGTCCAAAAGTCTGGCTTTATCGGGTGCTAGATAGTAAGGAGCTTTACAAACCGGAATGTTATCGATTAACTTAATTTTATATTCAAAACCCTTGGCAAGACCAGGAATGTCAGAAAAAATCGATTTAAAGTTTTGAAGAAGTGTTTGCAACACTTTGGTTTGTTTGCTATTAAGATTTACTTTCGCTTCGACAATGGTATTAATAATTCGATTATTATTACAAAAACCCGAAAACGGTATTTCAACATTAGGATGAAAATAAAATTTGATCGTCGACTTAAAGAAGTCCAAAATGATGTTGCAATTTTTAAGTGTGGCAACACCTAAAATTACCTCAAACGGTAATGAATCTACTATAAAAAAAGTTTGAGTCCATGAAAAATTAGCCAATTTAAAATGAAGTTTCGCAGTTAAATTACATTTTAAAAAATTATTTCCCGGCAAAGAAATAGTTTTATCAATTGATTCGGTGACGATGTTTCTATTGTTAGATTTTAACTTATTAAAAGTCGCAGTTTTAATAGCATTAACAGTAGCACCGGAATCAAAAAGTGTTAATAGAGGATAACCTTGAATGAAAATGGTTTGTAGAGGTAAAATAGTATAATTTAAAATAACATCATTAATAAGAAACTTGGGGTCTATTGCGAGTTTTTTGGAACCGTAGTACTAACATTTATATTATCCTTCTTTCTTTTAAAACAAAATTTAAAATTGTGATTAGTACCTTTACAGAAAGTACAAAAAAGTTTAGTGTCATTATGCGTATTTTGAATTGAACTAACGTTTACACTGAGGGGTGTTGTAGATATTCGCGCTTGAATTTCCTCAATTTTAGTGATTAGTTGATACAAATCTTTATAAGTATCGGGAATTTGATATAAACCAAGAATAGTTAGGACAGAATTATTGGCATGAGCAAAAATAATTTGTATGATTTCGGATTCAGATGAATCATTAAGTAGGATGTTCGCGAATTTTATTATTGAAGGAACAAATGTCGAAAATTTTTCAGTGTCAAGTTGATTTCGCCGGACCAATCTATCAATTAATATCTGTTTAGTCAAAGGTGGAATATAAACTTGTAATAAATTATGTTTAATATTTTGCCAAGACAAAGAGTCAGCCAAACAAGTAGACCAAAATGTTTGTGCGTTCGAAGCACACCTATTGATTAAAGATTTCAAAAGAACGTCTATAGGTAAAAAATTAATATCAATTAAATGTTGAGTATCGACAATAAACTGTATAATATTTTCTGGAACCGAAATGTCCAGAATAGTGATTTTATTTATAAAGGAATTTATACTCGGTTTTGCAAAAAAACTAAAATTTGAAGTTAATTGATTTGAACTAGTGTTATTATTTGATAGAGTAGTTGTTATTGTTGCCAAGGCATCGGTAATGCTACTAATCTGCTTGCTTTGCTGTTGTATTTGTTGCTGTACATCCGAAACGTGCAGCACTGACGCATGGAACTGTTGAGCTGTAGTCTGCATCTGCGTAGTTATAGCCGCTAAGTTAACCGCTGATACTTGATGAGGTGTGATGAATAAGTCATCTGGTGAAGCTGGAGGATCGTCATCTCCTGGGGTACCTGGTGTATTACGAGTTGTTCTCGGCATAATGAAAATTTAAACCACAAACAAAATAGAAGAAAGAGAAAAAAATTAGCACTAAGTTAAATATAATTATAGTATTAAAGAGAATGTAAAAGATATAAATGTATAAATATAAAGAAAAAATTATAATCATTTAAACTTTCAAAAAGAATTTCAGAATCACAAGTCGAGCTTTGTGAAAACTATCGAAAACAAAAGACACATATGGATATTTGCTCTGCTTCCATATGTGTATTTAAAAAAAATATATATATATATTTAGTTTTAAAAAAAAAATTAGGTGTTTAGTTTTAAAAAAAAACTAAACACTTTATAGAAAATAATTGAATTATCAATCATTTTCATAAATATGAAATTAAGTCAATTTAGCAATCTTAATTAAAAGAGGTACTATGATGTATTTTTAAAAAAAAAACAATGAAAACCAAATATACGGTACTTTAGAAAAAAAAATCCAAAGCAGAGTACTGTATGTGGAATCATGAAAATTGGAAAACGATCGGTGCCAACGCGATACACGTAAATATAAAAAAAACAACACGCTGAACCGAAAGTCCTTCAATAAAAGCTGGGCCCACCAAAAAAGACAACATTGAGGTAGCAAGATCTTTACCATCCAGCAAGTGTCCAAGCCATCGACTAGTGATTCGAATCAGAAACACTGAAAATAAAAAAAAGTACAAAAAAAAGAACAAAACAAAATATATGTAAAAATAAAACATATTTGAAATAAATAACTTTTAATTCAATATGTTGATAGTACAACCATCCCTAAAACACCAAGCTTGGCTGTACAAGTCATAAAAAAATTACATGAATATGTACTAGATTGAACTGTAGTAAAAAGAAATATCGTATATAAAAAAAAAACGACACTACAGTAAAAAAAAATGCTCAAATATGTCTGACTTGCAAAAACACAAATATACACTACAAATTCAATTCAGACACATAGTTGTATATAAAGGGGACCCCACGCTTCTGTAAAGAAAAACTACAAGGCCAAAAATACCAAGCGTATACAAAACAATACAGTTACAAATTGAAAAAGTCACTGCATACTCACACAAAACACACAAATTGCACAGCCAAAATGTGCATAGAGTGTGCACCGAAATGTGACAAGTCCGAAAAACCACAAGCCCCGGAATGGTGAATCAAACAAACTATACAAAAAAAATACACTTAGACACAATCAGACAGAAACCATTAACTCGCCCACTCGACACCTCAGCACAATCCACAATAAATACTCAATTCGTAAATTGAAGAAACAAAAATTCAAAACACCATCCGATTAACTCATGTGAGACAACTACCCCCAGCAACTGTACTGAGCCAACCAATTCCAGCAACTGTCCCGAGACAAGCACCTTTTGTAACTAATTTGAAATATGTGCGGAAATATCGAAGTAAGCTTGGATATACGCAAGTCATATCCGATCTAAGTAAATGTTTGTTGAAATTATGTAAATTCTCAACTCGCATAAACCAATAATTATATAAATTATTATTTTTTGAATAATAAAAATATGAAAACAAAATAATAATAAATTTTAAACAGTGGAGTACTAAAAAAAATTATTCTCCAATATTATTAGAACATGTCAGTGAAATAGTTAAAATTTCTTTTGTTTCAAGATATGCAATTGTTTTTACCATAGAAAAACTGAAGTATTAAACATGTGAAAATAACAACTAATTGAGTCATTAGCCAAAATATCCTGCATATATAGAGTTCGTTAAGCATTAAAAAAACAAGCAAAATTTCAGCTATTATTTGTGAATATTTAAGCATCACAATACAATACTTGTCAAATTCCATTAAGGTTACTTAAGACAGAGTATGAGAGAACTAGCGTGTGCGATATAGACAAACATGCCTTTGAATTTTTAATTAAATATTTATATGAAACAATTAACTCATCAACCAGGAATTGAACCTCGGAACCAGTTTGCTTACCGCTACACCATAGATGATTCTGGTGGAATACTATTTTATTTTTAGCAAATACTGATATTAAATACACAATCTGTAATGCATGAATACAGAACAAGTTTGCATTAACAGTACCTGCAATATATCTATCTGTAGATTTATACAAAATAATCCACAAAGTGTCATAATAAAATTTATATTAGGTTGGTGTTTATACATGAACAACACTACGTTATAATTATGACACATTGGTCAAGTTTATGTGTTTCATATGGTCACTACTAACACTTGACTATGGTAGATAATATTATATATATATATAAATATATATATATATATATATATATATATATATATATATATATATATATTTTACTTTTACATAATTTTATAATATTACATATAATATAGGAAATAGGATTATAAATATTAATTTAATATTCACAAAACAGTTATGTTATTTTATTAAATTATTATGAGGTTGGTAATGACAAACCAACTAATATTATATTCTGTATACATATGTATAGTAATAATCTGTAACTAAACATAACTAAATATTTAAAACTAAATGTAGGTATGTGTTGTGTGTTTGGAATGAATTGATAACAAATTGAATAAAATGTGTTTTATGTGTACAAAATGTTACAATTTTAATTATTTCAATACACACGAGATTTTTATGTCATATTGTTCATTACAATCCAATGATTAGTTTAGTGTTTCTTCAAATATTCATCGATCCTACCTAGTAGGTGTCGAAAATCACCATCTGTAAAATTTATTTATGTTTTTGTTGATATGGGGTAAAATTGTAAAAGAAAACGGCAAATAAAATTAATTTTAACAGTCGATATTACTTCCTTTTGCTCTAATGACCGCCTCAAGCCTTGTAGACACACTTTTAAATAAGTTCGCTACGACACTTTGGGTGATTCCCTCCTTTTCCTGCACTAGAACTATTATGGGCTCCTGTGAGCTACCAGGAGGGTTAATTCATCCTCTTATACGCCATCCTCTTACAAGTTCATTCCAAAGATAATGATCGGAATGCAATTTGGTATTTGAGGTGATTTTGGCATTTGACAGGCCAAGTTCGTTAATGGGAAAAATCGGATAAGGGGTCCGAAAAGGGGATTGAAAGCGATGGGGTAACGGAAAATTTGGTACATCTCTCTTAATATTGGAATAATCGAAAAATACATGTGAATTAAAGTTGTAGAAAATTTGTTTTACTATAATTTGGTTTCTTATCATTTTTTCTGTTACACTAATATTTACAGAAATATTCACAATTTAAGATAAAATCCTAAATATTTCTGTACAAATTAGAGGTTGAAAAAAAACGACCAGGTACTGAATTCTAGCAAAAATGATTTTCTACAACTTTATCTTATACATTTTTCGATTGTTCTAATATTAAGAGAGATATTTCATAATTTGTGTTTTCTTCTTTCTCTATGCCACCTTTCGTCTTCACCTTATGAATAAAATTGGCCTTGCAAATACCAAAATCATATCAAATACGATATTTCATTTTCATCAGACTAAAATTGTGACCAATAGGGATTGATTTATCTATTCTAAAGAAATTCGCTAAGTTGAAGTAACTCCTGCGTAACGAATTTTTTGGTATACTAAATACGTAAATGAATTCAGTTGTCACAACAATCAACAGGGGAGCGTAAGTGAACTGTTGATTGGTTCAACTGGTTTATAAATATTTGAGAACACAACCTTGTAGCATCCAATACACTACAAAATTACCGTTGTCATTTCAACGTCAATATATATTAAAATATGATTCAAATTAGAGTACAGATATTATAATTTCACACAGTGCTGTCATTAAAACTGTAATAAGTATGCAAAAATTTACAGATGATAATCGATATTTATATTATCAATTAATGAATGAATGCATACAAACAATATTACGCGTTTTTTTCTTTTAAATAAAATTTAATGATAATAAAATAATTTTAAAAAAAATAATTTAAAATAATATCTACTATTATCAAATATATAAATGTATGTTTGTATATTTGTTGGTTTGTTCGAGCATCACGCAAAACTGTACCGATTTTGATAAAACTGGTTTTTTTAAGGCTTATGAATAGATTTAAAAACTGGCATGTAATTTATCTTGCTACGAGAGATAGCCTTCGAAAGTATTAGCTGAAATAGAAAATTGGAAAAAGTATCGATAAATATATGATGTAGTGGAAGCGGTGTGAACAATAAATATTTTAAGAAGTGGAAGCGGTGGAAAATTACATTGTGGTTTTTAGTCTTAAAAAGACGGGAGCCAATATAACAATAAAATGCGAACGAAACCGCGGGTATAAGCTAGTTTCAAATAAAATTAGTTTTACTCAATACTTATTTCAAATGATTGAATAAATTTAAATATTTTTTTCATTTATAGTTAAGGTAAGATTACAAAAAGTGTTTAAAAACCGGATCAGATAAATTAACATTGAGATAAAACTATCGTTTATTATTTGAGGCAATGACATAATCCAATGAACTCTAGCTTATCAGCAAAAAATATCATGAGATGAATAGTTTTAGTACAATTAAGCTTTTACAGAATTTTTTTAATACGATGATGAAGATTGTTATATTAATGAACCAAAAGTCAAAACGTTCAATTAAATAAAAAACAAAATCAATTAATATATGAGAAGTATGTCTTCTCATATGTGTCTTCTCATAAAAATCAGATTAATTTATTGTACTTCAAACCTTTCATATGCAGGATGTCCTGAAATTCATTCTAAAAGAAAACTATACCACGGAGTAGAGCTGGAAAAAAACAAACAAAAAAGTTTGATAAGTTTTTCGATTTGACGCTTAGTTGTTATTTAAACCTTAATAATAAATTCAACTAATCACATTTACATTTTTGCACAATCAGAGAGTGCATAGTGTAAGGAGGTGGGGCCACAGTAGTGGATTAGGGCGGCCATGCTAGAGTAGCAACAATCAGAGTTCTTAATAAGTGTAGCGACACCCACAAAATGGTTGAATTTATTAATGTTTAATTAATTATATCTCAAAAACTAAGCGTCAAATCGAAAAACTTCATGAAACTTGTTTGTTTGTTTTTTCCAGCTCTACTCCGTGGTATAGTTTCTTGAATGAATTTCTAGACACGCTGTATATAACAGGTTATATACAGTATTCTTGAATATCCGATTTTGTCTCTTTCATTTACAAAATTGAAATTTTACAAAAAGAAGTAGAAAATTGAAATCTTGTGTGAGAGTATTTCTTATATTCAAGAATTGTTAGTGATATTTTTCACAAGATATAATGATGATGAAGCAAGCAGCCTGAAATATTTTGATGTATAAAATGCAATTGATGTTACCATAAACCATTCGAAGCGCTAACCGACTTCCGACAAAAATATATTCATTACCCACTGAAGGAGTAATAAAAATTCGCCACGTAGGAGCTACGTAGACTAGAGAATTTTCCCAGAAGTTGGAATCATAACGAATATCAAATCAGGTACCATGATAACATCGGTACTATCATTTTAGTAATATATCATTATAATGGTAAATATCTCTGTAAAGCTTATAGTTACAAAAAATAAAGTCATAAATTGTTCGTAATATATACATATATATATATATATATATATATATATATATATATATATATATATATATATATATATATATATATATATCTATAATATATATATATATATATATATATATATATATATATATATATATATATATATATGTATATATATATATGATTAGCGAATTTAATTTTTCAAACAAGACAAGAGCACGCCGCATAACAAATTTCATTTCAATTAACCGCATAGAAAATTGTTTTCATGAAAAAAAATACACGTGAAACAACAGTTTTGTCTTAATTGGAAAGAGTAGTGATTTTCGCGGACATTTTTTATACTACTATGATAGTAAATCAGAATATTTCTATTTTTAATTTTTTGTGAGCAAATAAATCAAAAGTTATCCTTATTATTCAAAAAAAAAAATTGACAGTTAATAGTGAAATATTTCAATAAAATCGAATCGGTATTGAAAATATGCAACATAATATTTCGTCAAGAAAACAAAAACTAAGTATACCCATCATTATTATATTAAATAATAATAATAATTAAATCTAATGGAAGTACTGTCCTAAGAGATGGAAAATAATTTACAATTATTTACATTCTACACCATACGATGATTAAACATTTGCAGCTTCCTTAATTTATTTTAAAATAATTATATGTAATGAAAAGAAACATACATTTTGCAATTTATAATATCAACAAATTACTACTCCATATGTATAAGACACATCAAATCCATTAAATTCGCAACAGAGAAACATACATTAATATAATCCATCATCTTTTTGAATCATTATATAAAAATATTCTTTACCTTCTTAACAACCATTAAAAAATCCAAGAAGTTATAATTATCCAACATTAAAACATTTTTTTAATAATCGTTCACAAATGAAAATCAAAACAAAAGAAATAAACAAGAAAGAAAAAAACCTTTTAAATTTCTCACATCAAAAAAAAAAAAACAAAACAAAAAAAACAATGCACGACTTTTTAAACACAACATATTGTTTTCACATATTATAAAAAAAAAACCTTGTCCACTAAAATGAGAATCAAAACACTTACATTTTAATGAAAAATATTCTTAAAAAGATTTACGCGCAACAATATTTGTTAACAAAGATTTATTAGAGTTATCAAAGAAGTAACATATACACTTAGACGTGCAATGGTCGAGACACAACTACCAGTATAAAGGTATGACGGAGGTTTTCGATTGTCAGAATCAGTCTCGAAACATTACACCACGTGCACACGTGCTTCTACCACGCATGATCATCACCGCGTTTAAACATATTGTGTATTTTGTATACAGTACACATAGCATCATACACACATATATATACACACTCCTTATAACTATACGGTCACATCTACGACAATATTTTAATTGAATTTGATCTGTTTGTAATTAAAAATATAAAGAGTTTAAAAATACTGATGGGAAAATTACTTCATTTGGCTCTAAATTGATACAACTTTATATCTTGAGAAATGAACATCCGATTAGAAAACAAAAGAAAAAAAGGTATCTAATACTTAAACATTATCTAATCTATTTGAGGTCAAAAAAATACATTCCTACAATGGGTTCCAGATATTCGGTTTTCAACTGGATTATCTTGAAAACCTGACCAAATAAAAAAAATGTTTAGAATTTATATAAAAATAATTGGTTATACTCTTTTTATGGACAAAATAAAAAAAATGCACTACAATACGCCTAACATGCAATGTTATTTTTTTAAACGAACACCTCAAAGTTTTTTATTCCTAAATAAAAAGTGTATAATTTTTAATCCTAATTTAAAATTTCAGAGATAAAATTCCCTCCATTCAAAGAGGGCGCCGTGGAGGATTAATATTAACACCATTAAATATATTTTTTTAAATATTAGATGTATTGTTTTTTGATACGAAGTCTATTTCCAAAATATTAGTGCTATAAGTAGTATATTTTATAGTAGTATATTGTATATATTTGTTCGTCAGGAACAACATTGAAAAGTGGTGAGCGTTTTTAAACCCTCCAGACAAGACTCGGAAAGCAACTCAGTAATAAAGAATAATGAGGCATTCATATTCACTGATCAAGGACAAGATCTGGGACAAGAGCTAGCATATGTATAGAAGCGTGGGATATCCAAAAGTCATATTATCATGACGATAAAAGAGGCAGTCAGATTAATACATGAATGTGACAAACCATTAGAGCATGCCACTATTTACGCGGATAGCACAATTCAACGCAATAACAGCAAATACAACCAGATCAACGACAGCGAATTGTAAGAAAGCGTTATTATGGACTCGAGCTGGCGAAATCAGTATCTGCTGGGTTCCCGGACACAGTAATGTGAAAGTGTACATTAAGGCAAGTGAACTGGCAAAGCAAGAGACGGAAAAAATCAACGCGAAGGCAAAAGACACACCACTCCCACCGATTAAAGTGCTAAAGAAGCCATAGATGAAATTATCCCGACGAATCAAGAAGACGTATGGCAGATCCACGAAGACTGTGGCCTAGTCCAAACACTGTGGACCGATAGATCTCGTAAGCTTTAACACCGGAGTATAGAATCACAGAAAACTGTGTAGCCAAAGTAAATTTACAGAAATGGAATATAATCACAGAAAATTGTGTAGTCGGAGTGAATTAACAAAAATGGAATATCGCAAACGACAACTACTACAAGGAGTGGAAGGAGGAGGAAGAGACAATTCAACACATGTGCCACTACCCAGCGTTGAAAAACAAACGCTCCATAATAATGAGATACAGTATTCTAGGAGAGTCTACATACTATTATTAAATACATATATTGTACATCTATAGTCATTACAGACGAATGTTTTTAAATTTATCTTCTATCTTGTACGGTCTCAAAGATAGATATTTTCCTCCATAGTGGGGGTATGCATAGACTAACTTTGTGCTTTCGAGAACTTAAAGTTACTTCTAGCTCTAGAATACACATACAAAATTTTAGTTCGTTATTTTTTGGAAATAATTCCAGAAATGTACTAATTAGGCCATTTCATGAACAGCTACACCGAATATTTTTTCTGCGACCAATATTTTCAACCGTTACCAATTCTAGACTAAAAGTATACAGTATATATAATGAACTGATACAGCCAATCAGTTGAATAAATGAAATAAACTTGAAAATAATTGCTACCAAAAGCCAGACAACTTGAAAATGACAACGCTCAGATAACTATAGCTCAATAAATCTTCAATATGTTTCGAACTCTCATTACAAAAAAAAAAAAAAAGTGATGTCTATAAAGATTGCTGTTTAACCGTTTGTTGTTAGTTTAGAAATATTTTTCAATTCTTTTTTAAGAAATAGTTGAAGTTGAAAAATAAAACAAGTTTTTGATAGTGACATAAATAATCTATCCTCAATTATTTTATTAAGTTGAATATTTGAATTTAAATTACATTACAACCAACGTTTGTTATAAATAAAAGCAACTGTTTGTTTTTAAAACAGTTTCTTTTTATTAAGTAATTTACCTGAAATTAAATTCTCACCAAGTATAAAAATAAAAATAGATTAACTCCTTTTTCTCAGTTTCAGTTTAAATACTTGCTTTCAAAACATTCATTCGACGGAAACCAACAAACTAATTTGGGTGCATTTCGTATTGATAATAACTACAGATCAAGTGTAAAATTAGATTCCTGTTTCTACTTCCATTATTTGAAAATATTCTATGTCTAACGCAAGATATTTCCATCGATATATTTGTGTCAATTTGATTGATATATAAAGGATTAGATACATTCTAATATTTCTAATCAGTAGCACTAAGCAGATTTAAACGAAAATTAGACACTCTACCCAATAAATAAATCAATTGTTTATAATTAATTCTATTGATTTTAATTCAAAAAAGGGGAAAATTATTTTTCATAACATTCGTATATTGAATACGATGGTAATTATCTTAAGAAAAAAAGATAGTTATAAGGGGTCTGGAAATTAGACATAACAGGCGTTAAATGTTAATATAAACCATACATCATACAATAATTTAACCAAGTACATGATTCAATTGTGGGGTTAAAAATAGATAAGTGGATAAATGGCATTAAGGTTTCTTGTTTCAATAAAGCCAATACTATTTTTCTATTTAGAATTATTTTGTTTCTGACACTCAATCATACTTCTACTAGCTCAAAAATATCAAACAAGATTAACAAACTATCAAACAAACATTTGATGGATTTCATTTTGTATATATTGTGGTATAATTTTACCACATAAAGAGAAATCAAATTTCATCAAAAACGTAAAAGTAAAACGGACTAAGGAAAACCTTCCAATGGCTTAGTCCCCATGTAGACATAGCACTTCTTTGAAGAATATGCGACAGCTTGGGCCCTATTTACATTTATGTTTTTGATGCGACAATCTACTGCTTTTTGTATAGTTTATATTTAATGAACATGCTATTACTATAAAATGTAAAATTTAGTTATAAAACAATTATTAAATTAACGATTTATAATGGCAAAACTGTTCGGCTTTCAGATGTTTCCCTTCACTCATCTCAAATACCTAAATTGCTAGCAAATTTAAAATGCTTAGCTATTTTGAAGGTACTTTTAGTGATCATTGCGTGAATTAGTTACAAAATTAAAGCTTTTTAATATTAATTTCTTCGAATATCTACTATTATAGATGAAAACTATATAGAACGCAATTTTAAATACTCCTTGAGTAGGGACTCATCACCTCGAATTAGGAAAATTAGTCTGGCAGTACGCACCTTGAAGTCGATCTAAAAGGGTGGCGAAATGGGTACGAAGCATTTCGGGGAATGAGTTGCAGTGTGACTTGAGATTTGACGGTGTAGTGTGACCATTCAAACTAATGAAAGCATACTATACGCATAAACTACACCGTGGTCACTCAAACTGTGAATTTGAAAATTTTTGAATGGACCGGCAGAAACTACATAGAAAAGTTTTCAAGCATGAAACTTAGTAGCTAAACAGTAGTTGGTTTAATTAAAAGTGATACTAAAAATGATAATATTAAAATTTAAACAATAAGTAATGACTCGCGGGTCATCGACTGATGCATTTGATGATTTCAAGTGTTCCACTTGAGTTTCAAACATAAAATTCGATATTTATGTAATAATTATAATTTTGAATTTTTCTGATTGAAGTTTAAAAGCATATATATTAATTATATTCTCAGTGTTCTTAATACTTACATTATAGTTGACCCGAAACCAAAAAAGGTTGATGCCGGTCGACGCCTGGTTTAGAGCATTGAAAGGAATAGGAAACAAAAACAATCAAAACCCATTTAAACAAAATATCATCCAGTCAATATTAAATCTCTTTTACAAGAAAACGTCTCTTTGCTTCTTAAGGGTCCCAAGTTATGTGGAAATTTCTGGCAACAAGGTAGTGGATCGAGCTACTGATGATGGCTGATGCTCACATATCTGACACAGGGCTATAGACTCCAGAGATTTTCTACAATATGTACTACATAAACAGTTCTATAGTAAAAGTAATAAATGGCTAACAGTTAATCTACAATCATAATCACCGCCGATATATCAAAAATACTTACCGAGAATGGAAAACTTCTCATCCAGAAATTCGGAAATTTGAATTGCAACTGCCAGACGTCGAATAAGACATTCTAAAGCGACCCATTCCCATTTCATATGTATTTTGAAAACCTCCAACCTGTATATATTGCAACTAACCTCTCGAAATTCAACTATGATCGTGCAACAAATAGAACGATATAAGATAACACACCCACATTTCACCAAATATAGCTATAATATTGGGAGCCCAAATGGGCTAGAAAACTTAACAAAGACCTTAAACAATTCAAACTACTCAATAAGTACATTTTGTAAAAAGAAAAATATGTTACGCCGCAGAAGTTGCGTCAACTTAGCGAATTTCCTTAGAATACATTAATCATTTTTTAGCGGTCACATTTTTAGAGAATAAAATCATGTGAGCTACAATTCATTACCTGATCATTATTTGTCAAATTTGAATTTGAACAGAGATATTTAGGATTTTGACTTTCAATCTTAAATTGTAAAAATGTCTGTAAATATTAGTGTAACAGAAAAAATTATAAGTCATAAAAATTTTCTATGACTTTACTTTTTATGTATTTTTCGATTCTTTCAATACTGAGTGAGATGTACCAAATTTTTTATTTCGCCTTCACTCTAAGCCACCACACCCCCCGTTCCCCTTGTCCGATTTTGCCCGAACGAACTTGGCATTTCAAATACCAAAAGCACCTCACATACCAAATTTTATTTAAATTGGATAGAAATTGTGACCACTAGAATGGCTACATTCACATATATGCGTATATATATATATATATATATAATTTTACCAGTACGAGACCAATAGCTATTTCTTTAAAGAACAGAGCCCAGTGGAGAAATACACTACGAAAAAAGAAAAAAACAACATATAAGTACCTTTTAATACAGTACCCACCTATGGATAGAATGGGGAACAAATAAAGGGGTTAGTTTATCACCGATAAAAAATGTTACTGTGGTATTTACGAATAAAAAAACCCGGATTTTGGGTGTGGCATAGGATTATAAGCTCAATCAGAAATGCCCACTTAAATAAATTCAAACGAAGTTGTTTAAAATCAATGAACTATTAGAGAACAATTAGAAAATTGCCGTGAAAATGTGACAGAGTCTTCTTTGTTACTTATCTACTAAGTTTGGTACGCTGTGAAATAAATTTTGTTGCAATTTGTACGATTCGATACTACGCACAAAGTCATACTTCACGATATTTAATTCCATACAAAAAATAGCACTGATAATATCTACAAGAGCTTAACAAACATCACCAGCTCTAAGTTTTGCAGCAGAATTGAACATGCCGTCGTTGGAAGACCTTATTCTAAAATATTTTATTAACCTGCAATCTAAAACAATTAATAGGTCATAACATGATGAAAGTCAAAACTAACATGATGTATATAAATTCTAAACTATCCAAACCCCTTTGATTCAAATGTGAGGAAAGTCTATGAGTATGAAAAAATATAATTAAAATAGCTACTCGACAAAAACTCGTAATCGTTGTGGCTTCATCCTCTATCATCAACTAGTGCATGCTTAGGCATTCACACGAAACCATCAACAAACATCCTTATCAACAATAGTTGCTAAAAACAATAGAGGAAGAATATACAAATTTTTAAGTAATCTATCCAGATAGTTCCAATACACAAAACTATACTACAGCTGCTTTTATATTTAATGAAGCAACACAATCGTTTTGCCATCCCGTCCATACAAGTGTCTTCTGCAAAGCTCTATACCATAAAACAGGCACTATTGCATTTAGCAAATATCGCACACGTCCTCGGAAACCTTAATCACAACAAACAACACAAACACCCAATTGTTTGTGATTAGCGATTCGTGAGTGGAGAAGAGATTTATCTTATGAGTGGGTGAAAGTTTTAACACCAATGCAGGTTTTAAAATTTTTACGGTTATAATTTCCGAAAAAATTCTTGGCCTGCCTGAGCTCCGGAAAGTTTCTTTTTAGTGTGGTTTTCTTGGTGACCTATTCCTTTCTTATCTTCTTTCGATAGAAGTGATCACCCAGTCCGCAGAATGGCTTCGGCCATGTAGGCCCTGATAACACTTGATACACGTTAGAAAAATATTCTCTGAATCAACTTACAAAATGTATTTTAAAAAATAGCAACAACAACCAAAACCACAACAACTTTTCATAAAAAATCGTTTAAAAAACACGAAATGGTAATTAAAATAATCCAAACTAATCCGTATGGTACTAAAATAATATCAATAATATATCTATCTATATGGTAAATTGGGAACCAGAGTCACTATTTTGAATACACCAATTAACACTTTCCAATAAAATAAATTAAGTTTCTCCCTTATACATACAAAACTTGCATGCACCCGTTGCATTAGGTTGCTGCTTTTAAATGGTTAATACGAGATACCAGTATTATATCCATACGATTTTATTGAGCCGAAATTGACTACATATGACTAAAAATAATGATAATTTACACTTTTAATCTTTTTTTTTTAGTCTTGTTTTTATTTAATGTCCTCTCTGTTATCAGATAATTGGTCTATTATATATCTCTATAATTGCTGAAACTGTATTATCTTTTTTTTCGAACAAAGAACTTATATAAAGACAAATATAAAAACAAATAATATTATTTACATTAACTGTACCGCACGCACACTCTTTGTTTTAAGTCAAAACCGATATTTTGATTGAGATTTTTCACATGCTTTTATTAGCTTGACTTTTATGTATCTATTTTTTATCTGTATCTATGGATTTTTTAATTGCGTTTTCATCCATTTCCAGAAGCTTGAATAATCTGAAATTTTGCAGACGTATTAAGAATCGATGACAATAGGGAATATGCATGAAAATTTTTTTTCACAATTATTTTCAGAATATGAAAATACTGTTAATACTGTAATAATATTTAAAAACGAAATTAAAATCCGACAAATATCAAGGAAGGTATAAGCTTTTAAAGATTATTATCTGTCTCTTTCTTGCAAAAATACTAAAAACGGAGTTTTACGTGTATTTTAAATGGTGAAAGTGTAATATAACGTCACATAACATATCAAGAGGGCTATCACCCTCTTTGTCTAATCGGGAATTTCAATCATTCATATCTCGCTTATTTTTAAAGTTATTTAAAAAGTAATTTTACCTTGATATTTGTCAAGTAAACATGCTTCAATTCAAGTGAAAAAAAATTTTCATGCATATTCCCTATATAATAATATAAAATAAATTTAAATTTATTAATAGCCAAAATACAAATTTGCATATCTCTAACTTATACATAACGATTTATAGTGTGATAGTATAGTTTATAGATTCCATAGAAATGTCATCAACAAAGTTTTTATTAAAAAATAACATTTCCAAGTGTTAAAATTTATTGCTATGGCTGTTTTATACTATATTCGATATACAAATTGTATTTTAAAATAGACCCTATCTGCAAACAATGTATAGTGTATCTATCTATATGCAGCGTCTATATGCAGTGAACTATGATATGGTTTGCTTTGTTACCCTTAAACTGCGTTAAAATCGGAGGGGGGTTTGATACGTTCTCACCACAGACATTTGTCATTAGATCAGTCTTTGGTTTATCTGAAGCATCCGAAAATCTGACATTATTCTTTGCCTCTGATGATTTCAGTGGTCTAAGGTTGACTTGACCAAACCCGAGGTAAAATTTAAACCCTCGGTCCTGAATCAACCCCAGATCCGCTATACTCACTTTCAGCACGATGGTGTGTCCCGCATTGGCCCTCGTGTTGTTGATAATTCGCTCCTCAGTGCGTAGGTTTGCATTCTGCGCTCCAAGAGCTTTGGTTATTTTGTCCGTTTTAACAAAGTTATAGATCTGGGGAACATACAGCAGAACTTTTGATGTGTTCATCAGGGCTCTTGCATCCCCGATGACAAGTTCCGCTCCCTCCCATAGCCTGATAGTCGGGATGTTCTCCATGAGCCAGAAATCAATCAATCAATCAATCAATTATGACCGCTAGAGAGTGACATATGTATTCTAAGGAAATTTGCTAAGTTGAAGCAGCTCCTAACGTAATGAATTTTTTAAAATTATTATTGTGATTTTTTTAATTAAAAGTCGATTCAATTAAAAGTTAATTGGTTTAACGAGCAGGGAATTTCCTGCTCGTAAAAGTTAAACTAAAGTGTGTTGCTGTGTGTTTGGATGTCATAGCAAAGCTTGTGACGGAAAAATCAAGTTTCCACATCCCAAACGAAATTTGGTAATAGAATCAATAAATTTTGGAGATAAGGAAAGTATTGATAGACGCCTAGATTGGATCCGAGTATTCAGAATTCGAAAAAAGAAACGGTTCGTATGAGAGTCTATTCTAAAACATATACATTAAGTTCAGAATTAAAAATTTCTTACATTTAATGTTTTATTTTATATTTCATATTTTGAAAGCAACATTATTTTTATAAATATACGAGTATATTTGACATATATGTGTTAACACAGAAGGTTCGATCCTGTTTCATTTAGTGCATATTTTTACCGCTAGATGCAATTTTGTAAGTCACGCCTATTTTCAGAGATCCCAATAAATTTAATAATATTTACGGTCCGAAATAAAAATTGTATTTTAGTCCAAAAATAAAAATAATGAACTTATTTGTGCATCATTGAACTTTTTAAACTTCGATTAAACAATAATGCAACAAAAGGATTAAAAACAATGTGTGTGGTATCAACCAGTGGGTAAATCAATGTCGTTGTTTCATAATTTTTTTTTCTTGGTATTCCAAGGTTTTTTGTTGGTTTATAACAAATGTAATTATTGTTGTCTAGATTTGTTTCCTTTAATAAATAAATATATATATATATATTCAATAAAGAATTATTTAATGAATAAAGTAGAAAGTGATTAATGATATTAATTTCAATCCAAATAATTTATATTACTAATATATTCATCACGTTTTATATTAAATTTCAAATCATCTGTCAATTCTATTTTAACAGTTTGTATAAAAACTATGTCGTTTCGACTGTTTTTCTAACACAGCGTCCTCATAAAATATCATACCAGGAACATAAAAAGGTGTTGGCACTCAACAATCTGATCAAAAATCATTAAAACATTTAATAATTAGAACTTGAATGTTCGAAAAATTTTAATGTTTGTAGTAGGCACCTATTAAGACGAAACGTTCTGTTTATTAAAAAATTAAAATTTAGAATTTAAAAAAAATCATGCTTTTATTGCAATATGAATGAAGTATAAATGCAAAATAATTTAAAATAGAATAGAATAAAGAGATTGGCAACAAGATTAACTTTTATGTAAACAAAAGCATGGGGTGTTCTCATGTCAAATAGTTTTTTTTTTCTAAATTTTAACAGTTGTAACTAATGCCATTATTTATTAAAATTTTGTTGATGACATTTCTATAGAAACTATACTATCACACTATAAATCGTTATATACTTATAAGTTAGAGACATTCAAATTTGAATTTTGGTTATTAATAAAATAAAATTTTTATTTGTATTGTGATTTTTTTAAATTTAAAAAAAAATTTAATTTCAGATTATTTAGACTAAATTGGAAGCAAATACATAGATAGGTATACTCCCGTTCAATAAAATTGAACAGATCTGAATAGAATCAGTCTCTCACAATTTTGATTGTTCTCGTAGTTAATGTTGTTTACTATACTTCCATTTCTTTTTTCACACTTAAAATATATATTAGTTATCTTTGTTTATAAATGAATAATTATACAGAGAGTTACAAAAGTGAGGAGGAGTATGAAATGTAAGAAAATTAACATTTCAGGTCTGTTCAATTTTATTGAACGGGAGTGTACATAGATATATAGATACATACATACAAGTCCAGCTTATAAAAGCATGTTTTAAGCTTATATCTCGAAAACTACTAGTCAGATTGGGATAAAAATTTGTAGGCGGCTTGAAGTCTAAATGATCAAAATTGTTTGGCAACCTAAATCAATTATTTCAAGATGGTGTAAAATAACCGCAAAATATCCTTGTGGAACATGAAAGAAAACAAATTTTTGTGGAAAAAATACACAGCCTGTTTAATGAAGTTTTTTGCCTCGTTCAAAAATCGTATTTACACTTAATATTACGGTACTTCGCCAAACAATCCATCGCATTTTTAAAGTAATTGCATTAATAGCTCGATAGTTATATAAAAATATATTAAACAATTTAAAAAACATTGTTGTCTCATAACCCATAAAAAACAATTATGTGCAAACAATGTGTAATCAAATATATTAAAGAGGTCTCTCCTTGCACGTCACCACATAAATAACCAGCCTTATTCGGTGTACTTACATAGAAATTGATGGATTGATATTTTTGTTGTATACATGTAATGGAATTATACCTCCGTTAAGCTAGCAGAGCAAAGTACCGAAAATCAATTTACTACGTACCAGAATTATGTGCTAATTATGTGCTGCAATTAAAAGTTTTGTGCTTTTTTTGTTTCGGCGGAATATGAAAATTAAAAGAGCTCGGCTACCTTAATATCAAGACAGCAGAGCATCGGATATAAAGTGTCTCGAAAATGAATTTACTACCTACCAGAATTAAGTGCTAATTATGTGCTGCAATTAAAAGTTTTGTGCTTTTTTAGTTTCGGCGGAAATTGGAAATTAAAACAGCTCGGCTAGCTTAACATCAAGACAGCAGAGCATCGGTTGTAAAGTCCCGAAAATGAATTTTTAATTGCAGCACATAATTAGCACTTAATTCTAGTGGGTAGTAAATTTATTTTCGGGACTTTATAACCGATGCTCTGCTGTCTTGATGTCAAGCTACCCTAGCACTTTTAATTCTCAATTTCCGCCGAAACAAACAAGCACAACAATTTTAATTGCTGCACATAATTAGCACATAAAAAGCACTTAATTTTGGTAAATAGTAAATTCATTTTCGGGACATTTTATAATCGATGCTCTGATGTCTTTATGATAAGCTAGCCGAGCACTTTTAATTTTCATATTCCGTCGAAACAAGAAAAGCACAAAGATTTTCATTGCAGCACATAATTATCACATAATTAGCACATTTTTCTGGTACGTAGTAAATTCATTTTCGTTTCTTTGCTCTGCTAGCTTAACGGAGGTTGGAATTATGGAGTATGAGAATGTATAGGGAGATACATATTCATTATTGTGACCACTTCAGACAACACTCCCGTCTGTTGTATGGTCTCAACCAATCAACTCTCTCTATTTTCATCACCAACAATTGTATGTAACAATAGACGTTTTAAAACAATTTTATACATGCATAGGTAAACAATGAGAGTAATTATAAACAGCATATTTTCCTAATGACAGAGATACTTTCACAGGCCCACAGTAATTTCAAATTCGTATTTCCAATTTGCTAAATTATTTTTGTCGAAACATATTCCAACCAATGAGAATGAGATGATAATATGATAAAATAAACAGATTCGTTAACCAATTTTAATCTAATTTTTAGCTTAACAATATGTCCAGAAAATTGGACCAGATATCTCGACGACAAATCGACAAATATTAATTTCTTTTGTAGTGTACTTCCTATTTATTTTAAATTTTTTATTATTTATCCAGAAGAAAGTATAGTAATTTTTCTAGAAGAAAGTGGCTTCATAGGATAATAGGGAATATGCATGAAAATTTTTTTTCACTTGAATTGAAGCATGTTTACTTGACAAATATCAAGGTAAAATTACTTTTTAAATAACTTTAAAAATAAGCGAGATATGAATGATTGAAATTCCCGATTAGACAAAGAGGGTGATAGCCCTCTTGATATATTATGTGACGTCATATTACACTTTCACCATTTAAAATACATGTAAAACTCCGTTTTTAGTATTTTTGCAAGAAAGAGACAGATAATAATCTTTAGAAGCTTATAGCTTCCTTGATATTTGTCGGATTTTAATTTTGTTTTTGAATATTATTACAGTATTAACAGTATTTTCATATTCTGAAAATAAATGTGAAAAAAAATTTTCATGCATATTCCCTATTACGTCGCAATTACATATTTACGACGGGCTTAAAAATTAAATTCACTAACCAGATCAAAACTTTTATACAATTTTTCTCTTTCGGTTTAGGATAACAAATTTTTAAAGTATGCCTATTTTGTGAGGTCATGTGAATCATATAAGTTCTATCTATCTATCCATATATGTCTGCCCAAATTTGATGAAACTACTAAAATTGATAAAAAGAAAAAATTTACATTACTTTTAATTTTATTTATCGGGTATAAGCAATTTTTTAATATGCTTTTATTAGCTTAGCTTGTGTGTATCTATCTATCTAAATAGATAGACAGATAGATAGATTGTAGAGGCTGTTCTGGACGGGACACACTTCGACCATAAGGTCCATTGTGATGTCTAAGGATGTGCGGATATGAGTGAAGGACAATGAATTTTGTGTACAGACTAGGGATTGGTAGGATGTGCGGCCACGGTATGGATGCTGCAGCCGACTTTGATAGGAACTATGCCGATACTCATCTGGAGTTTGTGAAGGAAACTGCAGAAAACCTTCACAAGCATAGCCGGTTACTTCGCTCTTATCCATACGCCGACAGTTTAGTCATCAATTAACTGTCCCCCGTTTTTTTTAAATAATTGACCATCTACCGATATCGGGATTCGAACCCATAACCTCCCAGTTCCAAGTACACACAACGCCTTTACAAGCGCGGTTACTTGACTGGTATCTATCTATGTATCTATTTAATTTTATTTTTTTTAGTGCATATTGCAATAAAAGCAAGTTTTTTTTTTTTTATAACTGAATTTATTAAGAACTGAATTTATTAAGGATTGCTGTCGTCGGTTTTGGTTTTGAATGTTGATTTTGGTTTTTTGATAATACTTTTAATTTTGACCATGATTTAATTTCTAAAATGTTATATAAAACCTTTGATGGATTACTCCCTACATTTCGTTTATATTAAATGCTACCAAAAATAGGAAATAACTTAAATTCAATCAGCTTTACAATACTGCCTCGCACCATTATGCAACTGAAAATATAAAAATATAAAAAAAATAATTCTTTTTATATACACACACAAATACACGATATATATACAGTTGCTAATGGCTTAATAGTCCAATTATAAATCGGATTAATGTCATTGAAATGACGAACTGTATACAAAAACGTTTGACTGTCTGACTATATGATACAACTGAAATATTTTTTAGGGGTAAAATTGTGTTTTTTTCTATCATGAATCAAATCACATTTACTACCACACACACACACAAACAAAAATTAATCTATCTTTAAAGTGTTTCGTAAATGTAAGTACAGCAATGTTCAAAAGTCAATGTATTTTATTATCAATTGAAGATTCATATATCAATATTATGCAACTTGTATATTTAGAAATAATGGTGTACTATTTCCTACATACAAATTATCCTACCTCGCATTGATTTTGCAAGTCATTATTTTAATATACACTGAGTTAGTTAGCAATAACAACAAAAAATAAATGCTATTTCAAATATTCAAACATCCTTGTCAAAATAATTTTATAAACTGTTGTTACAAATTGAATAAACCATATTTTGACAAAATGGAAACCCGACTACAAAAATCAAATATTCTATAACAAAAAATGCACTAAAAAGTAAAAAAATAATTGCATATTCTTGTGCCAATTTTAGTTCTACTAAGCAAAAATTTTTAAATATATATGTACAATTATTGTTATTTTTGGAGGCGGTGTCAGTAAAATTGGCACAAGAATATGCATTTATTTTTTTACTTTTTAGTGCATTTTTTGTTATAGAATATTTGATTTTTGAAGTCGGGTTTCCATTTTGTCAAAATATGGTTTATTTCTCGCTTTTTAGTTACTTTGAAGTTCTAAAACTGATTTTATATGTCTAAATATGGGTAGACCTACGTAACTAAACGACCTACTAATTTTTATTGCATTTTTTTATAACTTTTTTACACGTTTTTTTTTTTTTTTTTAAATTTTAGTGCATTTTTTTATAACAGATTTTCAGTTTTTTTTGCAAGGAATTGGGTTTTTTTTTGTAAAAATTTTTTTTTTTTGGGGTCGGGTTTTTTTTTGTAAACAATTTTTTTTAAGTCGGTTTTTTTAAATTTTTTCTTATTTTCCCATTATGAATAAGTATACCCTTTCAAAAAAAAAAAAAAAATTTCGCAGAAATCGGTTATCACATATAAAATGAGGATTTTCCTCGATTTCCCGGGGATCCTCTCATCAGAATGCGATTTGGTGACAATGGGACCTACCTTGAATCAAACCCGTTAAGATAAAAAAAAAATTCAAAATCGGTTCATAAATGACGGAGTTCTGAGGTAACAAACATTAAAAAAAAAAATACAGACGAATTGAGAACCATCCTCCTTTTTGAAGTCGGGTTAAAAAATTTGAAGCAAAACAACAAGTAGGTAAAGCATTTAAATTAAAATCCGATGATTGGAAACAAAAATGTTTATTGTGTTTTTTGTTTTTTTTTGTTTAGCGGATGTAAACCATAACGTTTACACTTGCAATTTTTTTAATTAAATTAAATAAAACTTATGTTGAATGTATTGGTAAGTTTATTGTCGTATCTATTGAACTGGAAAACAGATATTTTTTTTAAAATTAAAAGTAACCAAAGTCAGTACCTATCTACCATGTGGTGAATCAAGTCAATCCCTGTCTAAAAATAATCAATCAGGGATGGAACAAATTGAAATTGGTTACTCATCTTAAATAAGTGTCGTACCGTTTTCAAAGTAATGCCGTTGTTTTTGATGATAAACATAAAAATATTATTAACATTTTTCAAGGCTATGAAAATTATGAACTGAGTGTTGTTGTTGGTATTCGCCGAATGCCTCTGATTTGACCAATGTTTAAAGATCATTTACTTCAATTCTTCAATACTGTCTGTAACAAAATGGAATAGACTTTGGATTGACAAGAAGAAAATGAAGACAGAAAATTGAATTTTTTTATAAATTTCTCTTTATGAGTACTTTATCAATTCTCTTATTCATCAGTTCATATATTAATTATTAACATTGACATAGATTTGGAAGGGAGATTTTGCTATACGCATCTGTTTGCAGCCAGCCACCACTGTTTCCTAATAGTTATGCAGCCAGTGTGGTATCCTCTCCCACGATTACGCATTTTATTTGTTAAATCCATAGTATCTTGTATGTTAAATGATTTAATTTACAATGTTTAGAAGAAAGAGGACACAGGCTTTCTTTCGTAATATATAGAATATTATCAAAAGTATAAATTATGACACTATACATATATGTCTCTATTCTTAACTGCAAAACAAAAGAAAGGATATTCTATGATTGTATGACATGTCGACTTGATCGATAGATGAATTGTAGAGGCTGGCCTGGACGGGCTACACTTCGACCATATGGTCCATTGTGATGCTTAAGGATGTGAGGATGTGAGTGGAGTGGATGGAATTATTGTGTATAAACTAGGAATTGGTAGTATATAAAACTGCAGCCGACTATGATAGGAACTATGCCGATATTCATCTGGAGTTCGTGAAGGAAACTGCAGAAAACCTTCTCAAGCATTGTCGGTTACTTCGTTCTTGTCTATACGCCGACAGTTTAGTCAATTAATCGCCCTTCCTTTTTTTCTTAATAATTGACAAACTGCCAATGTCGGGATTCGAACCCATGACCTCCCACTTTCCAACTAGGCATACTGCGCAGACATGACGCCTTAGATCGCTCGACAACTTGGACTGGTACATGTCGACAAACGAATTTTTATTTTTGTCAATGTTGTTTTGTGCTAGACAGAAAATGGTCGATCAGTATATTATGAACCTCTACATATTTCACTGTAATTCCTCACAAATTTCATTCCTCTTCACTGAAATTTCATGTCATCACTGATAGGGTTTATTTTATAACACTGTCGCGGTATCCTGGCTCTCTTCTTACTTCAAAGGAGCGCTGCCCGAACCTGCAATGATTCCGATACTCGACAAAAACAAAAAGAAATATATTAGTAAAAGATTTTACTAAATATTCTGTAATGAAATGACACGCACGTTTTTTGTTAAAGAAAAGAGAAAAAAAAATTAAATTAAACACTTTTTTGTTTTTAGAAAACAAAAAAAAAAACTGATTTTATTGCTTTAAAAAAAATGATTATCCAATTTCTTTTTCAACAATTATTTTAATTTTTTTTCACACAATGTCAAACTTTGAATTACTTGATCAAATTACTTGTACAAATTCCAACTTTAACTTGATCTGGATTGAACAACAATTATATACTTTGAACTAATCAGACAATACTTGATTTTAAACTTTGAACTAATCAGACTAGCCGAATTTCAACTTTGAACGAATCAGACAATAGTCGATATTAAACTCATTTGAATCGACACTGGTCACCGGTTTATATACCTGCCATGGGTCGTTCTAGAATAATATTGTTTTTTTGAATAAATATTTTTTTTTTACAACATATTTTCGCATGGAGGCTTCTAGAATATTTTAGTATATCAACAACCATGGACGTAGTCGGAGTGTTCAGATTATTTATAAAATTAATTAAAAATTATACCTCTCCTTGGGTTTGACCCATTGTCACACCCCGCTTGGTTGATATTTAACCAGCGACTTAATGATGATGACTTTATGATACATTCATTACTGTAAGCTAGCTTACTTCTGTACTGTTTTACAAAAACTATCTTGTTTTTACAAAATTATTTATTTGTGATCTATTTATGTTATTAATTAAAAACAAACAATTTGTATGACTTCAATTTGATTAAAATTAAATTATATGTAATAATTTTTTTTTCAATTTTTGATTTTTTTTTAATAGAAAAACTTTAAATCAAAAGCATCTATTAATCTTATTATCATTTTTCGACTTAAAAAAAAACTTAGTGTAAGAAAAAAAAATAAATCGAGCTATATTATTTTCTTTTTGTACTTCTTTCAAAAAAAAAAAAAACACTGCTTTTTGCGAGGAGAAAAATATTGTTTTGTTAAATATTTTCCGTAATATTTTACTTAATATTTTTCTATTTCATAATTAATATGTGTGTTGGATCAAAAAAATTATTCTCAACAATTTTCATTACAACAACACTGAAGGTTTTAAATAGTTTTAGTTTTATTTTCCATTGGTAGCAAATCAAAAATACAAAAGTCTAAATTTATGATTAGTAAGTAATAAATTTAGACATTTAAAAAACACTGATTAACTTCCAAATTCAAAAAAGGAAAATGAAAAAATTGTACACTCTTAATGTATGCAAAAATACAACAAATATAATATCTCACAACAATTTCCATTCGTAGCAAATAAAAAATACAATAGTCTAAATTTGCGGTTAGTAAATAATAAATATAGACATTTAAAAAACACTTATTAACTGCCAAATTCAAAGAAGGAAATTGAAAAAATTGTACACTCTTAATGTATGCAAAAATACAACAAGTATAATATCCCACAAAAATTTCCATTGGTAGCAAATAAAAATACCAAAGTCTAAATTTGTGGTTAGTAAATAATAAATATAGACATTTAAAAGACACTTATTAACTTCCAAATTCAAAGAAGCAATTGAAAGATCATTATTAAATTTTTAATTTAAAAAATGTACATTTACTACCCTGTAAATAACGACCTGTAGTAATACAGAAGTCAGACAACCTAGCCGCTGATATTTGAAACCTACAATTTAAAGACAAAAAAAAAAGAATTAAATTGATGATTACTATTATAATTGCCGCAATTCCCATTCGTAACCGCATACAAAATAATTTTCTAAAACTGAAAATATTTCTTGTAAATTGAATTCTTTAAAATGTACAACCACAAAACATAATAGCGTTCGTTGCTTTTTCATTATTTATTTCGCCTTTAATGTTAAGTTTACGATACTTGAAATAAACGAACGGTTCGTTGAAAGACAATTACTGATTTTAAATTGGTTTCTAATGGACTCAATGACGATTGTTATTCCCTTCGCACAACAAAATAACAACCATGATACATACACTTTTTTATATACGCTTATTGTAACAACGTCATGCCAACCATTGTTCATGAAGGAACGCGCATACACTCTCAAGATGTTTGGAAGGGTGGCTTGATGTCATAAATATACCACAGCCAATGTGTTCCAAATAATGTTTCGAATGATGCTCGTTTATTAATTTATACCAGATATACAATACTATGTAATACTATATTACGGTTTACCAGATAAAAATACTACATAATACTTGTTTTACAAATAATTTTAGCAGATATTTAACAACATCATTATTAAAGCACCTTTTATAATAAGAAGATCGTCTCTTGACATGTAGTATCAGAGGAGAGGAGGGGGAAGCCGAAGCCTGAAAAGTAAGCCTTTTTATGCTTTTTTTACTGTCTGTAAGAGTCCATTTTCTCTACCTTACCTTTAATTGAAGCCATTCTCTTTACGAATGTCAGGACAAGAGTCCACTTTAATATAATGATTATTAAGATAATCAAAGAGAAAGTTTTTTGAAATTAAATTTCAAATTTTTTGCCCCAATTCCTAGAAGAATTATTCATCATCAGTATGAATTAGCTAATCGTAGCTATCTCTGGCATATGGAGTCGGAGATTTGTTGCTCGTTGCTAATAATTATTACAAATAATTGTTCTAGAAATTGGGGCAAAAAATTTGAAATTTAATTCCACTTTAATTGTTTTCCTTCAGATTCCCTTATTTCGGTTGGACTGAAGGCTAAGTACATTATGGCCATTCTGGGTCGACTAGTGCATTGGGCTAGATGGTGAAAGCGCGTGTCACCCATTACAGTCCGCACAAGTCCGCTGTCTTCCAACTCCAGGTTTGTACCAAAACCAAAAGGTTGATGTCTTTCCAGTTCTAACCACCGAGCCAGGTTGACCTTGCAGCATTATACATAGCTACCATTTGTTTGGTTTGTCTACAGCTATAATTTTCCATTTCCAGATCATAGACATATCCATCCAGTTGTTATGGGCAGAGATTAACTGTCTTCTTGTTATCTTAGATATGCACCGGAACCTATATCAAGATGAACTATTTTGACAATGGTAGGCTCTGTGTAGCTACTAGGGAGTTTAGAGGGAAGTGCATAGTTTTTTCCGACCATATCTCTGTTTTCAGGATAGAGAGCTTATATTGCTTTTGGAAACCCAGTCGGCCCTCGTGCTTTGTTCACTTTTACGGATGAAAAATTAACTTGTCTATATACTTTTTTTGATATTTGCATATAGCTATAGATTTGTTCTCTTCCTACCACAGTTTTTCGGCTCGAAAAATAATATGTAAATTCTATAATGTATATTATATTTAGATCCCACGTTATTGACATGCTCGGTTTAAGAAATCTGTAATTTCGTTTAATTAGAACGTCCTAAGTTTCAATCTTTCGAGCGCCTTTTAAATGAAAATTACTTCTTAAAAAAAACAACTAAAAAATACCATAGCAATTGTATAGAAATGGCAGTAAAAAATGTACCAAAATTCAGATTGGTGATTGGATATTTTAATAGAATTGACAACAAATTCAATAGTTTTTGGAAAATGTCTCTTTTAAATATTCTCTAGCAACTTATACGAATAGACAAGACATACTCTCGTAAACGACTTTTTTTCTCGTCATATAACTATTAATTTTATTTATTTATTATTTCTACTCTATGTTTCATTCAATTCAGTGCAATTAAGTAATACGAGTAAAAGCAAATATGGCGCTAACTCGCAATAACAGTCTACAACCAATCACTATGCACTTTAATATACTTTGAATATTTGTATGAGTATGTCATTCTATACAGTATTAACTTTAAATTAAGGTATACGTTTTAATTGGAACAATTAGTAATGTAAAATTCATGTATATGCCTTAATAGATTACGTTTAAAATTTCTGTAAAGAACGTTAATAGAAATAAAGTGAGTGATCCATCCACGACGAACGAATTTTCTTCAAGTGTTGCAATCAATCAAGTACAGATGTTTTTACTTAATAGAATTGAAAGAAATAAAGAACTGAGCTAGCTATACGCGCCTATTTACGGGCTGCTGTCTTTTGCTCCATCTTGTATATTAAATCTAGTGAACAGTAACAATAGTACCTACTAGAATTCTATTTATAAGTTAGTTGTACTTTTTACGTATTTTAAGGGCGCACATTATACACCATTTGGTATAATACCATCAATTACAAACGTGTTTTTTATTTTTTATTTTCGTTTTTGCTTGTTTTCCATTTTTGGTACAAAGGAAGTGACGTTTTTAAAGTTTGTTTTAAGATTTTGAGTCAGACGAACTTTAAATTTAGTTGGAATATATAGAAACTGTGAATCATTTTAATTGATTGGGAAATTGAAACTTTAATTTATCAACAAAATGCGGGAAAATCATTAAAACTAAATATTATGATTGAGAAACTATTCAATTCATTTAACGGTTTTAAAATGATTAGAAATATAATTTTCTAGAGATTACCCGAAGTGATATGTTACAACAATCTACAGAAAAAAATTTGCATCACACTTGTTCAACGGTATTGAATTCAAATGAAAGATTAGAGCCATAGCAGCACCTTACTTTTAGACTTCTGTTTTGTATCTAAGCGTTGGAAGGAGACTTTAGGTCTAGAATAAGTATAACTGCCTACTCATTAGCCTTTAGAGTGCCAATTTAATTCAATGAAAAAACAATTGACACCTATTATTATTATTTGTGTAACTATGTCTTGCTGCTTTTAGAACGATGCTGAATTTGTAAAATTACATAGCTGCGGGAAATCCATTACCATTTGCCATTTCGGTCAGAAATACCCTGTAACATGTTTAGTTATTTTGGACGGATGATAAGGCTCTTGCCGCGTGTGTAAGAGATCCGAAATTTCCGGCCGACGTGTAATTTTTTACATCAGTATTAATATAATATCAATTTAACTTATATAAAATGCCATAATTGTTAGTGATTTTGTTACTAGAAACATCAAAATCTTAACCATAACACTTATTTTTTGTATGTTACGGTAAAATTGAGCGAAGTAACTAACGGTTGTTATTCAATCTACAAAACGAACAGAAAAAAAAGTTTAAGGTCAAAGAAACAAGACAAACCGTTAAAACAAGCCAATCATCATAACCCGTCAAAAAAGTTCAACCAAGCGCTTAGCTTCCTGCACTTACCGTATTTGAATAATAGTCAGATATTATTAATAATAACCATTATTCATTTTTACCGCCACATTTATTATGCTGCTACTTCACAATACTTTAACCAAAAAAAAATAGACTTTAATTTGTAAAATTAACTATTAACAAAATTCATTAAGAATATAATATATATATTTACTCTGTTGAATTACAAAAATAATTTTAATGCTCAATGGTTTTTTTCTCCATTGTTTCCATATTATAATTAATATACAATTGTATTAAAATGAAACCCCTCTTAAACGTTTTTCAAGAGAAAAAAACCACAAAATTCTTTGTTGTATCTCAAAATAACTGAAGAACATAGTTTTCTTAAAAAAATTTAATTAAAAAAAGTAAATTATATTTTAATCTACAACACAGTATTAACTTTAAAATGGCTCACTTCTTTTACAAATATTTCAAAAGTAATACTGATTGTTTCGTTGTTCTTAATCATATAAATTGTCCCAGTTACACGGACATTCGAGGTTCGAGTCCTAATGTTTATATTATCTTCTATACAGTTTTAAGAAATAAATTGTATTTAGCGCGAGAAGTATTGTAACTTCTAAATTCTATAATGCACATCATTTTCCAGAAAAATCAGCCACGATGTAAGTACTAATATGAATTAAAAAATGTTATATTGGGAACTCTAGGGCTTAGTCTCCTCAATTTTTTTCCTAGTTGTAAACGCTCAGAGGCAATATTCATGAGAAGCTTTTTATAGGAGCCTTTATATGATCTTGACCATGAGTATTTACCCAAGTTCAGTGGAGCACTTGAAGTTTGATATTGGTCTGAAATATATTCATATTCATTTTGGATGATATAGTGAATAGATTATTTAGGTGATTATTAAGGATGATACAAAAAACATAAATTATAAACCTCCTTGCTAAACTGCTGTCAGCACGTCCTTTCCCTTGATCTAAGTATTTTGCAGTTTCAATGTGAAAAAACCGTGTAATTATTATACTTTAATAAAGAACAAGGTTTGGCATATAAAAAGCATTGATATCCCGATAAAAATGTTCGCCTACAAAACTATTGAAATCTATGTAAGAGATAAGTTGATTAACAAAAGTAAGAAAACGAATGATATCTAGAGCACGGTAGTGCGACAGGCCGAGTTTAAGGGGCATTTGGCCTTCTCATAAATTTATTGTGAAAGATTTTCCTCGGTATGTATTCACTGAGGACAAAGTTATTTGTTAAAAATGTTCACATGATTGGTATAAATTTATTGTGTAAGTTTCTCAGGTGCAGGATATTTCATATTTTACTTGGCAAGTATATTCTTTGTATATTCAGTGTAATAAAATCTGACAACGTGCCAGTGCCGTAAATAACTTTTTATGCGCACGGTGCGAGCTTCTATAACTGCGCCCTTGAAAAACTTTCTAATCTTACCCGGTTCTGACAATAAAATGTATTATGTTTATAAAAATAAATCTATCATTTAAACACTACATTTTTGTACACTTATTTATGAGTACTTGGTAGAGTTTTGAATAAGGAAGTTTATATAAATTGCGTTTATGAATTAGGTAAAAAACGTTTATTCGAAAATATTTGCCAAAACTCACAATTATACAATACACAAATGACACCAAATACTGATAAGTACAGACAGATAGTATAGATTCAAGGAAAACCGTAAACTTACTTAAAGATTTACTTTACGCGCTTTATTCATTGCGAAGTCCTTGGTTACATTGCCATACGGCAGGAGGCGTGCTATGTCGCGTTCAATCAGAGCAACAATGAGAGCCACGGTGCGTTGCGAGACAGTGCTGACTGCTGCCACACTACCCCGCGTGTCTCGCCCCACCTGCACACTTCTCACACCCGCCAAAAAAGAAGGAGAATCGGAATTAACCAAAATGGAACATGTGAACTATTTATATATATATATATATTTACGAGAACGATCTCATCGTCTTTTATATTTGTAATGTTATTTACTTCTATTACTTGTAAGAATAATATATTATATTATCATATTATCTGTGGTCCTGGTTTGGTCATTTCTGCGCCCCTCCAGGGTCTGTGCCCTGTGCCTGGGCACCGCCGTAGCTACGGCACTGCAACATTCAAACATGAAATATCTTGCACCGGCGAAACACACTTTTTTTTTTGGTTTCTGAGATACAGAGACGTAAAAACCAGTCAATAATCCTTCTTGTAAAACAAAATACGGTAGGCGTCTATGCTTAAACGTTGTCCGACGCCCTACCATGTAGTGCAATCTTCTGTTTTCCTAGTAGTAAAGTCTTGCGGAGTTGAGAAAGACGAGCGTCACGAGTTTTGGCGTTTTGGAGTGGGGAATGCTATGTAGAATATACGGTATAGCTTGGTATATTAACATAAAAAGTCACAAAGTGACACTATTCAACCCAGTATTTTGTAGATATTTAAATAGAATTTAAAATTTTATTTATTATATTTTAACTACCATAAACCAATTATTTCATTTCAAGATTCATATAAAGATAGGCACACTAGATAGATAGATAGATTGTAGAGGCTGCCCTGGACGGGCTACGCTTCGACCATAAAGTCCATTGTAATGTCTAAGGATGTGAGGTTGTGAGTGGAGTGGAAGGAATTTTTGTGTATAGACTAGGTATGGGTAGAATATGCGGCTGCAGCCGACTTTGATATGGAACTATGCCGATATTCATCTAGAGTTCGTGAAGGAAACTTCAGAAAACCTTCTCAAGCCGGTTACTTCGTTCTTGTCCATACGCCGACAGTGTAGTCAATTAACCGCCCGTTTTCTTTCTTAATAACTGACAAACTTCCGATGTCGGGATTCGAGCCCATAACCTTCCAGTTTCCAAGTATGCATACTTCACAGGCATAATGTTCACACTAGATAACAAAAACCTATTTCAAATACCTAATTACATATATTTTAAATATTTTTTACCCTAAAAATTTCTTATTCCTGTATCTTCCTATTCCCTATCACTTCCATAACGCGTGGTGGCCACATACAATTTTCTGAACGATAAAATTAGTTATTTTTATATACGTATACGTATATATGGTTTTTTATATTATATTTTACGACAAATAAAAAGAAATTTGGTATTAGCGTTCAGAAGTAGAGGCAATTTTGAAACCCAAAACAGCTTTTTTATTTAAAACAGAAAATAAATTATAAAAGTAATTATCAAAGATAATCAATGAGGCCTTAAATATTTCAATTACAATGTAGTGATCATTAGTCTCTATTACTTTAACGAAATTATATATTAGAAATCTAATATATTTGTAACAGAACGAAAAGTAGAAATATATTTAAATTAAAAATTCTACAAGGTGTAATGCGCTTTATATATGAAAATGAAACCATTACACCCCTCCAAAAAATGTGATCTGAAAGCGTCCCACGGTTTTAGATTTGTATTTTTAATTATTTTATACTTGTTAGTTTGATAACAAAAGCGTATTTTATACTTCTTTCTGTATTTTAAGAATAAAATGGTAAAAAATCAAGTCAGAATATAAGATACACAACTAAAAATATACCTCTTGCCATTTTTGGATAAAGTAAAACTTGTCTTATGACATTGATTTCTTAAACAATTGTTTTTGTTTAAAAAAAGACCCTCGAGAACGAAAAATATATTCAATAATTTCAAATTGTTTTTAGGAATTGGAGACATTAAACTCACACTACCCTTTTAAAGAAAGTTTGAACGTCCTGTATTTACGCAATACAAGAACGATTATACAAAAAAAATTATGTATATTATCTCACCAACCATAAAAAAATAATTAAAATCCTTTAAAAAATTAAATTCAAGGTATTCAAACTCTATTTTTATTTATTGATTACAATATGGTGCAGCATCAAGTTTAAATTCATGTACCTCTTGAAATCAAAGTTTTGTTGTGGAAAACAGGTTTTTAATACACTATGTATACACATACATGCATGTTTATATATATATATATATATATATATATATATATATATATATATATATATATATATATATATATATATATATATATATATATGTTAGACAAAAACAGCGAATATAAGCAGCAACTAAAAAAGTTTTCAAGATTGTGCATAGAGAGAGATTATGTAAAGGATGATTTATTTACTTTAGTATAAATTCTTGATATGTAACGAAATTATATTGGTGATTCAAGCGTGATACAACTTCCGAAAATGTTAATTTTGTAGTCTATCATCAATGTTTTTGGGAAATCATGACATAACCCACAAACGTATCACTTTGTTTTACTGCATATAAAGTTCTTACTCAGATTGTTTGCTTTTAAAGCCAGTTTAAATAATTGCCTTTCTATCGACTCTTTGTAAAATTTTACTACTAAAAGCATAGTATGTGCTTTTTTGAGCTTCTCGTTTTTCAATAGAGACAATATAGACTTGAGCATTCACGCAACTTGAGCTGGAACGTAGGTTTTGCTTAGTGTTTCAAAAGAAAACGCTATTAGATCAATGAAGTATCTATTTTGACATGCATTTTCGTATTTTGTATTGCTCCGCCAAAAAAGTGGCGCAGTTTGAAAAATTAATTTTAAATTATTTCCTGCGAAATTTACTTTACATTTCAACGACATTCATAAAAATCCGTGTATGTTTTTGTAGATATTTAAACTTCTCGAATTCAACATATAAGTTGAACGAAAATAATTCTCTGAAGTCTGTTGCCAAAATGCGTACTGTAATTTCAATTGAAATATGTAAAAATAAAGCAAAGACACTTGTTTTACGTAAATTTCACCACTATTTATTATTGTTGATGAAAAAGAACTGGAGAAGCATCAATTTAAATAGTTTAATCTTAGAATTTTAATAACCTAGAAATTAAATTTAATAGTACTGTAAGTGAGAAGGCCAAAGGCCCCTTAAACTCGGCCTTGCGCACTTACGTGCTGTAGATCATTTGTTTCCTTTCAATTTTGTGTAGTTTCGTTATAATAAATACTACTTCATACCCCCCCCCCCCCTTACGTTGTTTTCATAATATTATGGAATAAAACGTTCTAAAACATAATTAAAATTTCACTAACCTTCGAAAGGCCAGGTTCAGAATTATCCGGCGATGACCAAGTGGGAACTATAAATATCCCACTTTTATACGAACGTTTAATTATTTGAATTTTCTTAGAATGTAAAATAATCGAATATGAATTTGAATTCGTGAAACATATGGCAGTCGGATTACGTTACTCTTATTTCAAATTTGCGACCTTCTCATTGCATGGATGACCTATTCTCTGTACTTTATTACTTTTCTCTGAAATTTGTTTTGAAATTTCTATACATTTCACACTAGCTTAAAGACATACAAAGAAAAAAAATACAACATATGTGCACATCATGTAACGAGTCCATGAAAATTGCGCTAAACAAAAGGGGAGTAAATTAACTAGAAAATAACATGGTTTGCAAAAAATTTATAGAAATCAATTGCGGTTTAAATTTAAAGTTTAAGATAAAAAATTTATAGTTTAAATACTTTGTATATATTGAATTTTTTATGACTGTAAGTACGGTACATTTTACTTCTATATACGCACATGTGTCAGAACATGACTTGTATCATATATACCAAAGTAGATCGAATATTTATTTGTTATCTAAAACAAAAAGTTTCAAACAAAAGTTTAGTTCGTTCTAATAAATACATAGCTTTTACGAGAAAATTTCAGCGCTGATTTTAAACATTCATGGATTTGAGGTTATTTTTTAGATCTAGAACACATGAAAAAATGATCAGTTCGCTATGCTTTTTCAATTTGGGTGTATCCTGTTGAAAGACAAATGGAAATGCGAAAATAGAACGATTACAACATTTTATGAACACCACTAACATAATTTTTTCTGCGATCCATATTCCTAGCCGGTATCTACAAACTTTGGGACCATTATTTCCTCAAGTATTTTAAACGTATACAGGATAAAGACAGGTTATTGCACAATATTGAGTTATAGTAAAATAAACAAGAATGATAAAATAAATTTATGTTCAATTATACAAGTTATGACAACATTTCAGATTGTTCTGGTATGGTTCAATATACTTTTGGCATCTCTTCTATGTGTAGTTATCGACATACCTATACGCTGTTGGTTGGGCACATGTTTTGTACTTACAAATAACTGCTATGTAAGTATGTGCATGCTACGTTAAGCATCAAATTTGATGTAGATGTTGTTGATTTGCGAACAACCTCGAAAAATAACAAAATAACAGCAAAGAACACTGACCTCTAAATAACTATAGATTAACCTTTGTTACGCCAGATTAACCTACAGACAGATTAACCTATGTTACGCAATTAGACCCAATTAAAGCGCTCCTCAACTAGCCAAGGATCTAAGTTTTGCTTCAGCACGAATGCGTGACATATATGTGTAATAAGAATGTGTGTTAGTACTTGTGTGGCTGTCACATGTATTTCCGCTATGTTTTAGTACCTTGGCTATTTGAGGCGGTTAGACAGCGCTATTATTTATTATTTTAGGGTGTTTCACTTTTATACCCATAAGCTTACTCTGCACACTTATATAGAGGTCAGTGGCAAATAATGATATGTCTTTCAAACGAAGTGAGTCTCAAATGTATGTTCAGAAGTGTATGGATGGAGATTACATAGCCATTTTCATCGTAAAATAAATCGGAAAGGAGATATTGAAAAAAACGGTTTCTGGACGCCATTTATTCAATATGGCGGCGCAAGCGGCAAAGATACGAGGTGACAAAGTGAAAATTCAAAAAGAGTGCGTCGAAATCTATAAAAATAACATATTATTTATCATATATTCTCTGAAGAAGGTGTTTCCGAAACTTTAGTCAAAAGAACATGTTACGAACATAAAATCTCGAATATTTGTTTTATAACAAAATTTATGAATGGTAATTTAGTAAAAAATTGTGAGAACTTGAAGAAGTCTCAAGAATAAAGTGACAAAACGTCGTGAATGTGAAAATTTCTTCGTCCGATTTAAAAAAAAAAAAAACATTTAGGGGAAAACTTTTGTCCTTCAAAACAGTGTTTCTTTCTAGGATCAGGAATAAGAGTCATAAGAGTTCCCACGTGGTGAATGAAAAATCCCCTAATTTGCCCCCAAACAGTACTTTGCTAGTTTTTCTCATTTTACTCCGAATACATTGGTGTGTGAAAATTGTAAAATATCGTTTTTTAAACAAATCTCAATACTACGTTAATTGTAGAAAAATTACGCTCTAAAATTTTCCTGTACACTTTTATCTTTAAAACCAACCAATTTTCAGTTATTTTCCTTGGAAAGCCAAATGGGAGTAATTGCACTTGAAACTGTTTACAACTTTTTCTGTAAAATTTTGTGTGCAATTTTTTTATTTCCATTCTTTATTGTCTGAACAATGGATTCGGAGTTAAATGTGAAAAACTAGCAAACAGTGCTTTTGGGGGTGGTTTTTCACGAATTAAGGGATGTTTCATCCACCAAACAGGTGGGCACTCTTTTGATTCTTATTCCCGATCCTGAAAATAATCACTCCTATGTAGGCAAAACTCGTATAACTTATTTCCCTCGATGAACCTAAAGTCGGGCCTCTAAATATAATTTGATAAATAAGATATAATATTTTCAAAATGGTGGAATATATAATTAACAAAATTCGTTATTATACCTTTTACATGAAAATGTTTAACTCGTATAACCACTTTTGAATCATTTTACTAGTTGATGATGACGTGTTGATGGTGATATTCAATGATATTTTTTAGTGCTGATTCTGTTATTTGAGTATGTGAAATGTTTCAGTTTTGTTTCTTCGATTAAATGTTTTTGTGAAGACACAG